>SRPW01000040.1:0-57419 GCA_018360225.1 Claviceps pusilla | reverse complement strand
GTCTTCTAAATTATAGTAAGGTTACTATATATCTGTTTCTTTTATAGAAGTAGGAATTCTTCTATGTCTTTCTTTATTTTTTTATAGAAGCAAAGTCTTTTATAATTTGTTTTTATTTTATTTATAAGAGGTTCTTATAGGGTAAAATATCCCCTTTTTCGCTAATCCTAAATTTTTATAGAAGTAGGAATTCTTTTATACTGTGTTCTTTCCTATTTTATAGAAGGGAAAACTTCTTTTTTAGCGAATTTATTCTTTTTATAGAAGAAATAAGTAGCTTCTACACTCTCTATAAATATAGTGATATTTTCCTTTATTATAGAAAAATTCAGTGAATTTTATAGATACTAAAAGTTCTCTTCTAGGCTTATAACCTTTTAGAAATAATAGAGGTAGGTGCTGTAGAGCACAGCTTACTAAGGTAGTGGGCTTAGTGAGCGTGCACGTATAGATCCACTGCTCTGCAGAGCAGAGCACTGTAGCAAGCTGCAGTCTACTATATCTCATGAAATATGGAAGCTTTTGTGTTGCTTTTAGCACTGTTTAATTCGCTAAAGAATTTGTAATAATAATATCTAATAAATTATATCTAATATCTGACTTTGTAGGTATACGCGGCTAGCAAGAGTGATTCTAACGGTCTGTATGGTTAGTGGCTATAAGGGGGTTTTTTACTTCTTTCCCTTATATACCTACTAACCTTATCGGTGGATCCTAGTCGCTAGCTAGGCTTTATAAGCCACTTTTTATTTTCTATAAAATTTATTTATATAGGAAAACAAAAAAATAGACTTATAGCTATACAAATTAGCTGCTAACGTGCTTGTAATTAGTTAACTTAGTAAAAATTAATGTGTAATACTAAAAAACTGATTTTTAGATATTTATATAGAAAGAAAGCCTAGAATTTAGCAATAAAGAATCTAGTTCTAAGACTTTTTATAAATTCCTTCTTATTAAGAAAAATAGCAAAAATACACATTATAGGTTAGCTACTTTCCCTAACTAAGCAGCCGTTAGCTAGCTTAGTTATATCCTTTAATCCGTTCCTTTATATCTTTACTAGTTACCTTATAAATCTAACCTAAAGACTAGGCCTACCTTACAGCTATTAGTCTAACTGCATAGCTGTCAGAATGGGCAGAAAAGGTTAAAAAGTGAGGATTTGTGGGGACCTTGCAGCTGCGAGCCCACGCACACGTAACCTTTGGTCGGAATTCCGTGGTTGTGCCGCCCGCGTGCGCGCACGCTTGCCGGCTTGCACTGGCTTACAAAGCCCCCTATAAAGTGCTTCTATTAGCGCTATAATTATAGCACTAATAGTGAGGAATCCCCTATAAATAACCCTGTTATTTTTAACATCTATTATTATTATAATACTTACCAATAAATATTTATAGTATTTATAGTTATATTAGTAAGTAAGTATATTAAGGCTAACATAGGTTCCCTATAGGGCTTTAGTTATATAGTATTAAGTATTTTATTTTTTTAAAATATTTATAGTTAGTTAGCTAGTATAAATTAAGGGATTTATCTAGTTTAAAGAAGCTATTATATAAATTAATCCGCTAAAGAGCTTTAATTAAAAGCTAAGTAAATATTATAGTAGTTATATATTAGGGGTATATTAGGTTTATAAAGGTAAAAATAGTTATAGTTTAGGTAGTTAAGAATAATATAGTAGTAATCTTTTATATTATTTTAATATTAATAAATTAAGGAGTTTACCTTAGGTATATATGAAGTATATAGAAATACTTTAAAGCTAATCTTTTTAGTATATATTTTAATAAGGGTAGCTAACTTATATTTTATAGGGTAGTTATATAGCTATATAATTTTATCAATAGTGTAAAAGTTAGGCTTATATTTAGCTACTATAGAGGAGTATTAAAGCTAATATATATATACTACTATATAGTTTTAGTGCTATTAGTTTTTTTATTTTTATTTAAGCTCTATAGCTAATAAAAAGGTATTGAAGTAAGTAGCTAATAATAAAATAAAGGGCTATAAATTAAAGGTATAAGGCTATAATAATAGTATTATTCTTATTAAAGGTATTTAGTAACTATAGTATAAGGAGCTTAAATTTAGTTAGCTATTTTATTAGCCTTAATTCTATTATAGTAATAATAAGTATAATAATTAAAATAAAAATTAACTAAAGGGATAGCTACCTTAGTTTTAATTAAGGTTTATAGTATAGCTTTATAAGGTTTAGTTATAGTTTATAAGTATTTAAGCTATTCTTTAGTAAATTCCTTTATAATACCCTTAGCTATACTATTATAGCTTATTGCAGTATAATATATACCTATACTATAAATAACTAAGCTTTAAATTACTTATTTATATAGTAAGTATATATTATAAAAAGGGTATTTTTAGGTTAATACTATAAAGGCTATAAAAGCTAGCTATTATTAAGTAATCTTTTTTAAAACCTTTTTACTATATTTTTTGTAGTAAAGCTTAACGAACTAAGTAAATTAAACTAGCTAAATTATAATAATATTAAGTTAAACTAAGGCTATAATAGTATAGTAATAGTATATAAAGTATAAAAGTTTACTTTTTTATAGGGTAAACTTAAGGCTTAATTTATAAAACTATGGCTTATAAATTCTTTAGGCTTTTTTAAAGTAAGCTTAGGTCTCCTTTAGTATTAACTAAAGGTAAGGATATTTATATTATTTAAAAATCTAATATTAAAGGTAGAGTTTACCTTATATAGCTCAGTATAAAAAGAGGTAATATAAAATAAAAAGAGAATTAAAAAGACTAAAAATCATTCTAAAACCTAAGTAGTTATAAGTAAGGTACTTATTAATTAACTATTAAAGTTAAAGAAAGCACTATATATAAAGGTAAAGGCTTAAGTTTATATTAGTATTTAGTTATAAATACTTAAGAATATTATAATATAAAGAAGGTAGTAATAGTAAATAGTATTAAATATTAATAAGATATTTAGCTAAAGAAGTAATATAATTCTACCTAAGCCTTATATTATATATACTACTTTTATAAGAATATTAAAGATATCGTTAGTAAATTTATTTACTTTATTACTTATCTAAAGATTAAGTAGGGCACTACTTTCTTTAATAGTATATATAATTTAACTTATAATTATTACTTTTAAAACCTTACTTATAATGCTTAAAAAGAATATAGGTTATTAGGTATTAATATACTATATTTTTATAAAGGGGTTTCCTGAGTTTATAAAGAATAATAATTTTTACTTTTTAAAATAAAGCTAAGTAGTATTTAACTTAATAGTAAATATAAAGAAAGTATATAAATACTTAAGCTAAAAAGTAGCTATAAGCTTTTAAAAATTTTATTAAAAGTCTATTGAGTTTAAGTACTTTCTAGCTCGCTAGGTTCTTAATAATAATAATAATTTTATTATTATTAAATTCTTTAAAAGTAAGAAATAATATAATATTAAGTTGAGCTTTTAGTATTTTTAATATATTATTTATATAAGCTATTAAAAAAGAAAAGAAATAATTAATAAGTACTATTATTTTTTTATTATAAAAGTTAATAATAGCTATTTTATTATATTTATAGTAAAAAAGTATTAAAATTTAAAGAAAATTGAAGAAAAGGCTACTATAAAGGTAAGCTTAATATTTAAGCTTTTATAAAGTAGTATTGCTAATAGTTATAAATTTTACTAACTATTATTATATAATTATTTTTTCTCTTAAATTATTTAGGCTTATATTACTTTTATATTAAATATAGTTTACTAGTTAATATTTATATAGTGAGCTTATTAATGTCTTTTAGCTTATTTAGTATTTTCTATAGCTTTCTTAACTTTAGTATTTTACTTAAGTTACTTATAAAAGCTATTATAAGGATAGTATATAGTTATAAGCTATATAATTAACTTAAGTTTAAATATAATCTATTTAGTAAAGGCTTTTATATTAGCTATTATATTAAGTAGTTTCTTTAAAGCTTTATATTAAAACTAATACTTAGCCTCCTAATTAATTATCTTAATATTTATTTTCTTTTAATAGTTTTAAAAAGTTTTATTATTTACTTAGTTTATATTAATAATAATATAAATAAGCTATAAAATATAATTAAATTTAAATAGGTTTAAGCTATTAAGGAAATTAATAAAAAGGTTAAAGATTTACTAAATATAGTTAATAGTTGTTGAAAATAACAGGGTTATTTACAGGGGATTCCTCACTATTAGTGCTATAATTATAGCGCTAATAGAAGCACTTTATAGGGGGCTTTATAAGCTAGTGTAAGCCGGCAAGCGTGCGCGCGCGCGGGCGGCACAACCACGGAATTCTAACTAAAGGTCACGTGTGCGTGGGCTCGCAGCTGCGAGGTCCCTATAAATCCTTACTTTTTAACCTTTTCTACCTATTCTAAGAGCTATATAGTTAGACTAATAGCTATAAGGTAGGCCTAGTCTTTAGGTTAAATTTATAAGGTAACTAGTAAAGATATAGAGGAATAGATTAAAGGTTATAACTAAGCTAGCTAATAGCTACTTAGTTAGGGAAGGTAGCTACTTTATAATATATATTTTTACTATTTTTCTTAATAAGGAGGAATTTATAAAAAGTCTTAGGACTAGATTCTTTATTACTAAATTCTAGGCTTTCTTTCTATATAAATATCTAAAAATTAGTTTTTTAGTGTTATATATTAATTTTTACTAAGTTAACTAATTATAAGCATATTAATAGCTAATTTATATAGCTATAAGTCTATTTTTTTATTTTTCTATATAAATAAATTTTATAGAAAATAAAAAGTGGCTTATAAAGCCTAGCTAGCGACCAGGATCCACTAATAAGGTTAGTGGGTATATAAGGGAAGGAAGTAAAAAACCCCCTTATAGCCGCTAACTATATAGACTATTAGAATCACTCTTACCAGCCGCACACACCTGCAAAGTTAGATATTAGATATAATTTATTAGATATTATTATTACAAATTCTTTAGCGAACTAAACAGTGCTAAAAGCAACGTAAAAGCTTCTATATTTCGTGAGATATAGTGGACTGTAGCTTGCTGCAGTGCTCTGCTCTGCAGAGCAGTGGATCTATACATGCACGCTCACTAAGCCCACTACCTTAGTAAGCTGTGCTCTATAGCACCCACCTCCATTATTTCTAATAATAGTATTACTTTATTTACTTAAAAAGTATTAAGTCATTTTCTCTTTAAGTATAGTAAGTTTAAAGCACTACTAAATTATAAATATAAATAATATATTAAAGATAAGGGAGGTATATTTATATATATCTTAAAGAAGGTAATAAAGGTTAAAGTCCTTTATAAATATATTATAATTTAATATTAAAAATATTATAAAGTTTTTAAAAAAAGTAGTTTAGTTTTATTTATAAGTAAAGAAGCATATTAAGTATATATTAGTGCTATAAAGGGTAACTAAGTATTATTTATTACTAATATATATTAATTATAACTTAGGTTTATAGTAGTAATAAATATATATAGCTATATAGCCTCTTTATACTATAAGGTAATAATAGCTTAAGCTTAAAGCTAAAAAAAGTTAATTATTATTATATAGTTTTTATATTATAAATATATTAGTTTTAAGTTAAAATCCTAGTATAATATAAATAAAATATAACTTCTTTTATATATTTTAATATATAACCTTTATGATTTAAGTATAATAGGGATAGTTTATAAAGTAAAGCCTATTAAGCTTTTAATAGGTTTTTATTAAAGCTATCAATAATTATATAAAGCTTTTTTTAATTATAAAACAATATTATAATATTTAGTTATAATTTTAAAAGATAGGTTTAGCTACTTAATAAATATTTAATATACTTTTAAAAGAAGGCTTTATAAAAAAGTAAGCTACTAGATCTTTAATAGTATTCTTAAATATTAACTTTAGTTTATTTATTAGTATTAAGGTTAATTAAAATAATATATATACTAAGTTAATTTAAGTAAGTAGTCTTTACCTTAGCTTATTACTTATTTATAATAATTTAAAGTTAAAACTATATTAAGTATTTCTTAAAGTAATTAAAGTATTATATATATATTTTACCTAAAAGGGCTAAGTATACATACTTACTCTTAATATACTTATTAGCTATATAGTACCTATAATATAAGGGCGCTATATAATATATAGTAATATAGCTAAACTTATAGTAATTATAATACTACTTAAAGTAAAGAGTAGTATTATAAAGTTTAGCTTTAAAGATTTTTACTTTATAAATAACTTTAATTTAATATAAATAGTTAGCTACTTTAACTTTATTTACTTTAATAATTAAAAGAATATATAAAAAGGTTTTATATAGCTTTAAAGCTATTACTTAAGTAATATTATTACTATTAAAGACTATAAGGGTTTAAATAATATTATTATAAAACTTATTTCATATATAAAAAATCGAAAAGCTATAAATAATAATATTAAAAATATATTAACTTAAAGTTACCTTTAAGCTAAATATAGTTTATACTTAAAAGAAGTTATTAGTATAAGGCTTTATAGTATTCTTAAATATAATTATAGTATTATTATTATAAAGATAATATATTATTATAGTAGAGTTAATACTAATTATATAATGAATAGCTAAAATAATTTCTTTTAAAGAGTAAGATTTAATTATTTTACTAATAAAAAAGCTTTTAACTAGAACTTTATAATAAACTTAAAATAAGACTATAAAGGTAGTTAAGTTATTTAATATATAGTTTTAAAAGCTAATCTTTTTTACCTAAATAGTAATAAATACTTAAGTTAGGCCTAAGGTAGTTTCTAGCTAAAAAGCTTTTTAATTACTTTTTTAATTATTTCTTTTAGGTTTATTATTATAATTATTATATTAATAGTATTAAGAATAGTATTATTATATAGCCTATATAAAGTATATATTATTTTTATGTTAATTATATAAAGAATAATATTTTATACTCTTTTAAGTAATTTTATAAAAATAAGCTTAATAGTTTAAATTAATTCTTTTTAAAAATAAGTTAAAACCCTTTTTCGAACCTTTTTTTTAGCTACTTTAGTAATAAAATTAACTTAAAGGCTAGTTATAAAGCTACTTTATTTTATAAGTAAGTAATAGTAACTCTATATAAGTCCCTTATTTCTACTTTTAATATTTATTAGTATTATATTATTTACTATACTTATACTTTAAAACTAATATACTATTAATATAAGGAGTAAATAGACATTATAAAACTGTTTATTAACTTTTTAAGAGGTTAAGAGTTAATTCTATAGCACTGTTACAGTGTGGGCGAATTTACAAAAGTTTGTTTTCTTAGAATATAGTATTAAAATAGTTAAGAAAATAGCTTAATATATACTAATAATTACTACTAAGCTTAAAGAATAGGGCTACCTATACCTAAATCTTTAATAATAAATTTTAATTAAGAAGGAACTACTTATTATAGTTAAAGCTCATAAAATCTTAGTTAGCCTCTAGCTTATATACTATAAGGCTTTACTAAGCCTAAAATAAGGCCTTATTTCTATTATAGGGATTCCCTATTAAAAGTAGCTTATACTTAAGTTATACTTAGTTAGAGTGCATTAAGGCATTTATATAAAATGCTTAGTTTATTATAGCTATATAGTAGCATAATTCTTTAAGCTAAGCTACTATTAAGGCAATAGTTTTATAAAGGTAGTGTAAGTTATATATATTACTTAATTAGGCTATTTATTTATAATACTAAGGGTTTATTATATTATCTTTATATAAATAAACATTATAAATAGTATTATAATAAATAATAATTATTATAAACTAGCTAAGATAGCTTTTATAATTTAGTATTAATAAAGTTATTATTATTTATAAGAAGAAAGGAAAGACTACTATCTCCCTTTACTATATACCTATTCTATATATAATATATATTTATAGGGTTTACCCTATAGGTGTAGTGGGTTGCCTTATATGCTCCTCTCCTGCTCCGCTAAGGATCCGAGCCTCTAGCTCAAATCTATCACATATATCTACTCTATCTAGTGACTTAACTTCCTTAGAGTCTAAATATAGCTATATATTTCTAGTTCTATTAACTAATACCTTTTTTCTACACTTAATAAGGCATAAGATAGGAATGTAATTAGCTATATTACTATTTACACTAGGTATTTCATAATTATATCTCTAATCTACAATTTTAGGATATAGTTATCCTAAATATAGTAGACTATTACTCTAATCCTCTTACTAGATATATTAAAATTAATAAATAACTATTTATTAAGTAAGTAGATAGCTAATATACAATAGCCTATTAAGGCTTGCTTTAATGAATTAAATACATCGATTTCTTTATTTGTTAGCAGAACACTGCCACGCTCTACACCTTTTATATCTAGCTAGTTTTAACCCTAATTTCAGCGCTGTTTAGTGTAATTAAGCAATTTATAGCAGGTTTATCTTACGTTCCTATAACGGCTTAACTAATATTATATATCTAGGGACATTATATCTTAATAACCTAGTAAATCCTAATAAATATTTTAAAGCTTAGAGTGTTTTTAAAAACTTAAGGTTCCTAATTACTACTAACTTTTATTCTATTATCGCTATTCCTAGTATATTTACTAGTTTTCCTAAAACTATAGCAGATAGGTAAGCCATATAGGTTTTTGCTACTCTAATTAATAGATTATTCTTTATTAATAAACTCTATACTTAGTTATAATTAAGCATATATTAATTAAAATCTTTAGTTAATAGGATTATAATATTATCTATATAAGAAATAGCTACTATATCGCAAAGCATATTGTCTATTCTTCTCTATACATACACATTTAAACCCTTATAGCCTATAATTAGAACTTTAGACGTATACTAGCTATTATGTATAACAATAGTAAATGCATACTAGGAATCTAAATATACTTACTACTAATAATAAAAACTTATAGCGTTTATTATTATAATATAAGTAGTATTTATAATTTTAACTATAACGTCTTTCTATATTTATATTAAATAAGCATCATTTAATAACTTAGTATTTAAACCTTAAATATAAACTACTATTTATCCTTTATAATTAGATTCCTTGCCTACTTAGATAATAAACACTAGGAAAGTAAATAGAATGTGTTCTATTATTTAGCCTACTTGATATATATTAACTAGCTTTTTTATAGTTTCTTCTATGACTTTTTAATTAGCTAGACTAACTTAGTAAACCTTATATTTCTTTAGCAATATTTTTTCCTAACCTAGTTTTATTTATATTCTTATTTAATCTTCTAGAGAAATAATTACAAAACACTTATCTTTAAATTGTTAGGTATATTTACTAACTAATGCCCGTACTGCCCGGTTCTTATTTTCGTTGCTTAATTTATGCATATTTACTCCTATTAGGTGCATAATTATATTTCTATTCCTTATATGCTCTAGTATAATTGTTTTTAAAAGTAGTTATTTAGAGACTATTGCTAGGTCCGCTGCTTTATTCTTCTTTAATTCCTTAATTAAGTTTGCCTCTGCTATAAAGTTAATAGCTTTTATAAATTCTAGCTATTATTTATAAGTAATATAAATTATTTATAGACTAAGATTTTCTAAAATAATATGTTTTATATTTATATCCACTAAAGCTACGTAAATACCTAATCCTTTCATTTATTCTAGCTTAAATAGAACCCTTATATTGTGTCGCGGGAGAAGGAACATAGTCTGCGGTCATTTAGAAGAAGGCATTATAGCGGCTAAAGGAGTGAGACCTTAGCACAATGTAATTACACTATCTAATTAAATAATATAAATGGATCCTAAGCCCTTAAATAGTTAGAAAAATTATTTATTTCCTATTTTTCTTCTTTAAGGCATAGGTATAAAAGCACTTATTACTATAATACTATTAATTATTATAATTCTAGTTACTACTATAGTATAATTATCTATATTTTATTCTAAGATTATAATTATTTTAGTCTTAAATAACTTAAACTATTTAATTAAATAAAAAGCTATTTAATTATCCCTCTTTTATATAGCTTTAATAACTTAAAGCTAAATCTATATATATAAGATATTTAAAATATAATAAGGATAGCTTTAGTTATATATATACTCTTGACTTTAAGGTATAAAGTATATATTCTTTTTTTCTTTATTATAAATAGTAGCTTTACTTAGGTAGAGTAAGTTAAGTAGCTTTTATATAACCTATTTTATTATATAAAGATTATAATATATAATTAAAGGCTATAATTTAGAGTTAAACCTTATTATAACTAACTAAACTTATAAAAATAAAATAAGTAATTATAAAAGAACTATTATAAAACTTTTAAATTATTTAATTAAAAGTATAAAAATAGTTTAAAACTTAATTAGTATAAAACATTGCCTACTTCAAGATTATATTTAATAAAATTATAGCTACTAGTCTCTAAAGTATAAACCTATAAAGTTAATCTATTAAAAAACAGAAAGAGCTTACTAAAGGTTTTATTAAAACCTATTTAAAATACTAGTCCCATTTTTATTAAAATAAATAAAACTATAGATTATTTAATTATACCTAATTTTACTAGATTTTATATAGTTACTTTTATTATAAGCATTATTTCATTTATAACTTAAAGTACTTTTATTAAAATTTTAGTTTTAATTTATAAAGTTAATAAAGATAATGACTTAGTTAAGCTTATTAAATAATAGTATAACTAAGTTTATAGAAAAGAAAGTAGAAGTAAGAAAAAGCCTTCCAATTAATTAATTTACCTATTACCTATACTTATATTTAATAATATAAGCCTTAAAGATTAACTTAAGTAAGTATTATTGTTAGTATTCCTTAGGATACTAGTGATTCTCTAAGGAATACTGAGTGGATCTGAGACTTAGTGACTTAACGTAGGGTCTAGGAAGGTATTTATAAAAAGGTCTAATTTTTCTTATAATTAGTGCTATCTAAAGGGGGTATTTTATAGCTAGTATTAAGGCTATAAAAATACTATTAGATTCTATAGTGAAAAACTCTATATATATAGACTAATTAAAAGAGTCGGATTCTATAGCTAATATAGCCGTGAATCTAGCTCTTCCTAGCTATGCTATATTATTATAGAATGCAGCAATTTTAACACTTAGAATTCTCTCTTTTATAGAAAAAAAGGAATGACTTATAAGTTATATAAAAATCTACCTAAAAACTATAGTTTACTATTTAATTAAATAATTAATAAGAATAAGAATCCTACCTTATATCCCTAGTATTCCTCCTCTCTCTTATATACCTCCTCCTTCTTCTTTATATACTTTACCTATTCTATTATATAAATTATAGCCTTATTCCTATTAATGAAGGTTTTAAAGGCTTAATTTAGGGATAATTTTACTATAGTATTAGTAATATTATTATTACTATTAATCTACCTAATTTTCTTAATTTCCTACCTTTTATATAATTATTATAGTACTATAATATTAATTATTAGTCTCCTTTCTTTTATAGTGCCTAACCTTATAATATACTTATATAATAAAAGAAAATCTATATAGATAATTATTAGTATTAGTAAAATTTATAGCTTTTATATAATAATTTATAGTATTATATTAATTATATAGGTAATATCTATACCTTAGACTATTATATATAGCTTAGAGGGAAGAGCACTCCTTATAACTCTTTTACTTTTTATAAAGCTATATATTATAATATTGCCTTTTAGTATAAAATTTAATTTAATTTCTACTTCTTTAGTACTAAAGATAATTATATATTCTAGTTATAAGCTAAAGTCTTTATTATTTATAAAGGAACTATTTATAAAATATATAAAGCTATAGCAGTAAGACTAAGTAAAATATACCTTAATCTATAGTTATAATATTATATTTACTACTAAATCCTTTTATTTAGATAATTTATATAAGATTTATTAGGATTTTAAACTTATATAGTAATAGAAAGGTTAATATAGCCTTTAGTTAATAAACTAATAATATATACACTGCTTATGCTTTTTATTTAATATATTATTGCTTTATAGTTAACTTATTAGGTTTAATAACTTTAAGTTTCTTATTTTACCCTTTTTAGTAATATTTAATATAATTTATATTAAATTTATATAAAATATATTTATTAAAAATAAAGGGTTTAGTTAGTATTAAGATTTATTTAGGTTTTACTATAAATTCTACCTTTTTTAATTCTAATTCCTTTATCTCTAAAAACTTTATATTACTAAAACTAAGGGTATTATTTATTTATATACTAATTATACTAAAGTATTTAATTATATTAAATACTATTAAGAAATATAGGTTATATATAGAAGTAATTATTATTAGCTTCTTATAGTAGTAGTAGAAATAGGTTGCCTACTAATATATACTAGCTTTAGTAATACTATAAAGGGGCTTTATAACTTCTATTATAGTATTCTTTAGGTATAAATATATAATTTATATTAGTAATTTAGTAATAATTAAGTAATTTAGTGTTATTTTTAATTAAATATATACTTATATCATATCCTATAACTATAAAAAGATATAATCTTTTACTAAGAAAGGTACTAATATAATAATAAGCCTTTAGCTTACTTATTAAATTATTAAGAATTATATTAGAACCTATGCCTTTTCTATATTACTATAGCTTTATATTACTAGCCTTTATTTCTTATATAGCTTATCTATACCTTTCCCTTTAATTTCCTTTATTATTTAAAAGTAAAAAAGATACTAATTACTATACTCTTCTTTATTAAAATATAATAAATTTAAAGATATCTCTTATTAGTAAACTATTAATTTCCTTTTAATTAAATACTTTAAATAGTTATCCCTTAGTAATAATCTTTCCTTACCTATATAAGTTAACTACTAGCTTTTAGTCACTTTTCTCTTTTTTAATAAGAAAACTTATAGTACTAAGTTCTTTATTATTTTAGTTAGAATCTTTAGTATAATTTAGAATAAGTAGGTGCTTTTTAAGTCTTTTATATTCTTATTATAATAGTTCTTATAGTAATTAACCCTTATTTATATTAATATCCTTTATTTTATCTTCCTTATCTTAATTATTAATAATTTCTTTTATATTTATAGGCTCTTTTAAGTTATAGTAGTATAGCTTTACTATTATTAAGTAGAATTTTATAAGTCTATAGGGTAATTCTATAGTATAGGTCTTATAATTAAATAATAGCAATCTATAAGAGCTATACTAACCTTTTTTTTATACTAAATATAAACTTTTAATAATAGTAGTAGTAAGTATAATAAAAGAGTATTTAAACTATTCTATATATTAAGGGTATTAGAGACTTGCCTTTATATAAAGTAATACTAAGCTTTATTAATAGCTTTTTATAGTAAAGTAGCTCTTTATACTACTAAAGAACTTAGAAGTAAATTATATAATATTTATAAATATACTTTAAATATAAGTAAAGTTAGTATAAGGCTATTAGGTTTAGTAGAGTTATTAATAGCTTTAATAGCTATCTATAGTCTCTAGAAAGGGCTAAGGAGGTTTCCTACCTTATTCTTAATGATATTATATACTCTTTAAAGAGGGGTATAAGATTTCTTAACCTTTTTAATACTATATTATGCTTTAATAAAAACCTTTTCTATATTAATAGCTATTTAATATAGAATATACTAGAATTCTATAAAAGTAAAGTTCTTTTTAGTATTATAAATAATATTATTTAAAGAACCTAAATAAGTATTAATTTAGTACTCTTTTAATATATTCTATATATCTTAAGCCTTTTACTTTTAAATCTTAAGGAAGTATATAGCTTAGAATATAGTTACTATATTAATAATATATAGTATAGGTTTATTATTAATTTAGAGGATATTAATAATAATCTTATAGTTAAAGTCTATATTATCTCTTACTATAAACTTAAATTATTTTAAAGCGTTGCTATAAAGTTAGTATTAATAATATTTATAAAAGAGTCTTTTAATAATCCTACTAATTACTAATTTACTAGCTTTTTATAATAGCTTTATAAGTTTAGTAACTAAGGAATACCTAAAATATTAGTGTAATTAATATATCTTAGCCTTTAAAAGGTAGAAAGTAGTAGCTTTATTAGCTTATAGAATTTATTAAGGGTATCCCTATTTCTATATAATTAAGACCTTCTTTATGCCTTAAATTAGTATATTTTTAAGGTTATTAAGCTTTATATTTATTTAATCTATATTAGAGATATAGAATAGAAAGGGGGTAGCCATATTTAGAATATAGAATTTAATAGTTCTAAAGGTAGTAGGAATATATAAGATTCCTAAAGAAACTACTAAACCTATACTAAAGTTAACTTTATATTAGCTAGTAGGTTTAATCTTTAAATATAATATAATTCTTTATAAAGCTATAGCTTATAGTACTCTTACTATAGAAATCCTTACTATTCCTATATCTAGTATAATTCTATAAAAAATATTACTAAAATATTAGTTATTTAAAATAAAGTAATTTATTTTAAAGGTTTTCTTCTATATAATAAGGGTTATACTAGATAATTTATAAGTAGTTATATTATTCTTAAGTATATATAAAAGGGATTAGGCTTAAGAAAAGGTTAGTTTCTTATAGAAATCTATTTAATTAAATAGTTTAAATAGATTTAGTAGTAAATAAGTAAGAAATTATATAAATATTAGCTTAGGGGTTATAGTATTACTTATTAGTATAGTAATATATATATTTAATGCCTTCTAAGCTAAGTACTTATTTTTCTTAGTATTAGTTACCTTAGGTTTTTGCTTATATTTAAAGAGAAATGCATTAAAACTATATTTAAAGGGAATTCCCTTATAGTTCTTACTTCTTTACTAAGAATCCTTAGCTTTTTACTATTCTTATTTTATATAGAATATTAATTAATATCCTACTTATTAATATATAAAATATTTATATAGAAAGCGTAATTTTTATAGTAATTAGCTACTAAGGCACTAATTAAATAGTTATTTATATTACTAATTAGTAAATATTATTTTATTATTATCTTTTATTAAATTTAGTATAAAAAATAGCTATTATAATGTTTTAATTAATTTATTAATATATAAGTCTTTATAAAGGTCTTTAATAACCCCTTTATAAGTTAGAGTAAGGTTAAATATAGTAAGCTTATATTTAGAAACACTATTAATAGCAGTAATAAGCTATTACTAAAGCTTTATATTAACTATAAAAGCATTAAAGATTCTATAATAAATATAGTAAAGTTATTTTAGCATTTAGTTAAGGCATTAAAGCTTAGTCTTCTTAGGGTTATTAGTAATAACCTTTTAAAGGGAAATACTATTTTATTTAATGTAAGAAAACTACTAATTACTCTTAGTTTTAAAGTAATTCTTAATAGTATTAGTAAAGTTATAGATTATTAATCCTTTTTTAGTAAGTTTATTAAGATAGTAAGTAAGGGTATTCTTTTTTAGTATAATTAGAATAGCTTTTACTTATAATATCTAAGGAATGTTATTTTCTATATATTAAT
This sequence comes from Claviceps pusilla, assembly GCA_018360225.1. Lineage (NCBI taxonomy): Eukaryota > Fungi > Ascomycota > Sordariomycetes > Hypocreales > Clavicipitaceae > Claviceps > Claviceps pusilla. The sequence goes on along the minus strand of SRPW01000040.1, from coordinate 41,862 downwards.
CTTTAAAGATATTTATCTTTAAAATAATAAAGTTATATAGTTTTCTACTATATTTCTTATTAATTATATAGCTTTTATTAATTTCTTTAAGAATATAGTGGATTTAGCTAGGGGTTAGGTTTATTAGTAGTATTAACCCCTTTAGTAGTTTTACTTAGGCTTTCTATATTAATAAATCTAGTAACTTCAATTCCTTATAAATCTATTAATTAATTAATTAGGAATTATTAATAATGCTTCTTACTTATAGGGGAATATGAGTTTATAGTTAGTATTATATAAATTAACTAGGGAATTAGTGTTTAATCTACTTTTTTAATGCATTAATAAGAGCAATAAGGGAAGTAGCATATTATATACCTTATATTAATAATATTAGTATACTATTAGTAAGAAGGAAATTTTATAAGTCCTTCTATAATATCATTAGTATTTATTAGAAATCTTTAGTAGTTTAACGTTTAAAGTCTTTATAAAGAGTATTAAAAAGTTAAAGGTTCTTTTACTTTAAAATATTATATTAATAAAGAATAAAAGCAGCCTAATTATTAATATACTATTAATCCTTATATTTTTTTAACATATTATTCTAGTATACTTTCTATTCTAAAGTAAAAATATTTATATAGTTATAAATAATCTTAAAAAGGGAGTTTAGTAATACTTATAATAAAGCAGTATTAAGGGCACTTTATATAAGATTCCTTAATAAATCTTAGAATTCCTTATTACTTTTATATAAAGATATCCTTATAATTAGATATTTAATATAGTTTTTAACTAGCTTTAGTTAAAATTTAGCGTTCTAGTTTTATAATCCCTATATAAGCTTTAGTTTAATGAAGGGTTAGTTAGTAAGGTAAATAAAGGTTTTTCTATAAATAATAGTGTAAATTATAAGGAATTCTATATTCTAAAAGGTTAATACTAACTAAACTAGTAAAGAAATCTATTTTTCTTATAAAAAAGCTATATTTTTAGAAGTTTAATACTAGCTAAACTAGTAAAGGAATTAATTTTCTTTTAGTATAAAATCTCTTTATAAGCGCAATAGGAGTTCTATCTCTTCTAAGTAAATCCTTATAAATCTATAGAATAATGTATTCTAAGGATAGATATAACTTAATAATTAGTATTAGTATTCCTTAAAATACTAGTAATTCTCTAAGGAATACTAAGTAAATATAAGACTTATTGACTTAATGTAGGGTCTAGGAAGGTATTTATAAAAAGGTTTAATTTTTCTTATAATTAGTACTATCTAAAGGGGGCATTTTATAGCTAGTATTAAGGCTATAAAAATTCTATTAGATTCTATAGTTAAAAACTCTACACGCGTAGACTAATTAGAAGAGTTAGATTCCGCAGCTAATGTGGCCGCGAATCCGGCTCTTCCTGGCTGTGCCACGTTGTCATAGAATGCAGCGATTCTAACAATTATTAACCTTATTTTTTTCTTTCTTTAACTAAGTAAGTATAAAGTAACTAAACCTAGCCTTAGTTTATATTAAAAACCCTTTTTGTATTACTATAGCTACTTTTACTAATTGTATTAAAAAACTTAACCTAAAGGTTTTTACTAAACTCTTTAAAAAAACCCTAAGTAAGTAAAGTACTTTTATATTCCTTTAAAGTCACTATAATATAAATCAATTTATAGAGAAAGATATTATTCATTTTTTAAACGACTTTAAAGTAAAGATATATACCTTTAGTTTTTTTAATAATAAGTAATGCTAAATACTTTAAAAAGAAGTTACTTTTAAGCTTTATAAGGATATTAAAACCCTTATAACTATATATACTTAGTAGGAAGCTAAGGAAGTATTACTCCTTTAGTATTAAGCTATTTTCCAGAAAAGAAGTAAAAGTATAATAAACTAGCTTAAGAAGCTTGATATATAGTATTCTTAAATATTCTCTAATACTTATTTATAGTTATAATAGCATTAAGTGCTAATATTAAAGGCATTCCTTAATAACTAAAAAACTCTTTTAGTATAATCTATATATATTTATAAAGCTATTCCTAGTTATATTATTATTAGCTTTATAAATAAGTAAGAGATTAGTAAAGAATTATTTATTTATAAGACTTATAAAGCCCTATAGACTAAGCTAAATAATTTTATAAACATATACCTATAGCTTAAAAACTATAACCTAGCTAAGATTATTAACACTTACTTTAATAATTAATTATTTAATTATCAGCAAATCCTTTAGCTAGCTTCTTTTACTATTGATAAAGCTTAAATAAAAAGAGTTAAACTAGCTTATTTATTTTTATTAATATTCTAAAATAATAAAGAAAATAATGAATATAAAGGTAAAATAGATATTTTAGTAAAAAAGCTAGAAAAACTATATATTACTATACTTTATAGGTAAGTATAACTATATAATTCCTTATATTATATAAATAAAAGGCTAAGCTTCTTATATTTTATATTTTATAATACTATATAAGCTAAGGGGTAATAAATGTATCTTAATATTTACTTAAATATTTTTAGTGCCTATAAATATTAGTTTAATTACTACTTTTACTATAATAAGAAAAGCTATTAACCTAATTATTATAACTTCTTATAATATAATTAAAAGGTTAGGTTTATATAATATAACTTTTAAGCTTAAATTCTTATAATTAAAAATAATTTACTAAAGTATTAATTCCCCTCTATACTTTATAACCTATTCCTTAATACTAAAAGTTATATTTATTATTAAGCCATTGTTTAAGTTCAATATTTTAAAGATTATACTATTGATTTCCTTATAAACTAAGTACTAAAGTATAAGGATATCCCTATAAACTATTAAATTTTATTAATTAATAAGAAAGGAGTCTTTAATAATATTACTAAGTAATTAAACCTTTTACTTTATAAATTTAAGTAATAAAGACCTATACTTACTAAGGTACTGCTAAAAGAGCTATAGCTTATAATTAAAATAATAACCCTAAAAAGGGTTAAAGTTACTAGCCTAACTAATATAGCTATTAATATTAATATACTAAAAAAAATATAAATTAAAAAGATTTTTAATGAACTCTTAGTTAATAAAAGATTATAGCTAGCCTTTATAAGGTAATTTAAGAAGAAAGAGTTAGGAATTCTAAGTAATAAAAAGGAAATACTATAAAACTATTTTATTACTTAGCTTTATAAAAAGTTCTTTAGTAAAGATATAGGTTTAAGCCTATATAACCTTTTTAAGCTCTTTCTATTATTAGCTAAATTAGCTATTAATAAGTATACTACTTATATTAAGGGAATTAAGAAGGTGTTTTACTATAATAGGTTATTAAAGTTAGCTAAATTAATTTAACCTTAAGTATATTAACACTAGAAAATACCTAAATTATTTAATTAAAGAATAATAAGCTAAGTTGTTAAAACTATAACTAAACTTATAAAGTAATAAGAAAAAGAGAGTGCTAATAACCTTACTATATAATAAGTTAGTAAATTTATAGTGAAAGTTAGTAATACTTTATAGAAGTAACTATAAAAAGATTAAAATTAGCTACTCTTTATACTAATTTACTTTAACTAAGCTATAATTTATTTAATTATATAGAATTTTACTTAGCTCAAATTAATTAAAAGCTAAATAAAGGGGAGAGATTTTATAGAGTTATTTATTTATATATAGCAGTAGGCTACTTATAAGATCTCCCTTACTTATAAGTTTAATTTAAAGACTTAAAAGGTTTATTAATACTAGCTTTAATTAATTATAGGTTATAAGGAAACCTAATTATAGAAGAATTTACTTATAAAGCTAGTTTAAAGGTATACCTAATAAATATTAATACTAATAGTATTTTTTACTTAAATAATATAATTAAGCTTAAAGGTAAAGTTTATATAAAGCTTTCTCTTAGAAATATTTAAATATTAGTTTACTTTTATATTATATTTAATATAGTTCAAGTTCTCTTAATTTTAGGTATAGTTTTTGTTGGTATTCCTTAGGATACTAGTGATTCTCTAAGGAATACTAGGGTGGAACAGAGACTCAGTGACTCAACGTAGGGTCTGCAAAAGAGTTTGTAAAAAGGTCTTATTTCTACTAAGAGAAGGTACTATCTAAAGGGGCATTTTATAGGGGTCCTTATAACCCACAAAAATGCCGTCGGAAGCGCCGGTGAAAACTCTGCTTATTGCATAACTAACTTATTAGGGGTCTTGTTAGGGTCTTTGTTAGGGTCCTTGTCAGGGTCCCGGGCGGCTAGTTGTAAGCCGGAATATGCAGCGATTCTAACACTTAGAATTCTCTCTTTTGTGGAAAAAGAGGAATTGCACTTAATATAGGTAGAAATCTACGTAAAAACAGTGGTTAACTATCTAATTAAATAATTAATAAGAAAAAGAGTCTAGTCTATATCCCTAGTATTCCTCCTTCTTCTCTATGCATTCCACCTATCCTTATATATAGATTATAGCTTTATTCTTATTAATAAAGGTCTTAAAGGCTTAGTTTAAAGAAGTCTTTATTATAGTATTAGCAATATTATTATTGCTATTAATCTATCTAATCTCCTTAATTTCCTACCTTTTATATAACTAACGTAATACTATATTATTAATTATTAACCTTTTCTCCTTTATTATGCTTAACTTAATAATACACTTATATAATAAGAGGGAGTCTATATAGATAATCGTTAGTATTAGCAGAGTTTGCAACTTCTATGTAATAGTGTATAAGGTTATACTAATTATATAGGTAATATTAGTACCTTAAACTATTGTATATAGCTTAGATGTAAGGGCACTCCTTATAACTCTCTTGCTTTTTATTAAGCTATATATTATAATATTGCCTTTTAGTATAAATTCTATGCTAATCCCCTTTGTTTCTATGTTAAGGATAATTATATATTTAATTTAGAAGCCTAAGTCTTTATCATTTATAAAGAAACTATTAATAAAGATATAAAGAGTAGTAGTAAAAAGGTTAAGTGGAATATACTATGAAATATACTTATAATGCTATATTTACTACTAAATCCGTTTATTAAGTCTTATAACATTAAAATTATTAGGATTCTAGGCTTATATAGCAACAGAAAGGTTAAATATAGCCTCTAGTTAATAAACTAGTAATATATACACTCCTTAAGCTTATTATTCTATATATTGCTATTTTATTATTAGCTTATTAGGTTTAATAAGTTAAAGCTTTTTACTTTAGCCTTTTTAATAGAGTTTTATATAATTTCTATTATATTAGTATAAGATATAGCTATTAAAGATAAGGGGTTCTATAGGCATTAGAATTTGCTTAGGTTTTGCTATAAATCCTACTTTCTTTAGTTTTATCTCCTTAGTCTTAAAGAACTTAATATTGCTTAAACTAAAGGTATTATCTATTTGTATTCTAATTACACTAAAGCATTTAATTATATTAGAAGCTATTAAGAAACATAGGTTATATATAGAAGTAGTTATTATTAGCTTCTTATAATAGTAGCAAAAGTACATAGCCCACTAATATATACTAGCCTCTATAATCCTATAGAGGGGTTTTATAACCTCTATAGTAGTATTCTTTAGGTATAGATATGTAATCTATACTAATAGTTTAGCAATAATTAACTAGTTAAGCAAGGTTTCTAACTACATACATGCTTATATAATATCTTATAGCTATAAAAAAATACAGTCCTTAGCTAGTAATAGCACTAAAGTAATAATAAGTCTTTAGCTTATGCATTAAATTATTAGAGATTATATTAGAATCTACGCTTTTTCCTTATAACTATACCCTTAGATTATAAGCCTTAATTTCTTATATAGCTTATTAGTGCCTTTTCTCTTAACTTCTCTTACTATATAAAAGTGGAAGAACTATTAGTTTCTATATTCTTCCTTATTAAAGGTTATAAATTTAAAGATATCTCTAGCTAGTAAAGCCTTAATTTCCTTCTAATTAAATACTTTAAAAGGTTTTCTAATAGTAATAATCTTCCCTTCTTTCTTTAGTTTAATTACTAGGTTCTAGTTACTTTTCTTTTTAGCTATAAAGAAACTTATAATACTAAATTCCTTATAATTCTTATTAGTATTCTCTATAATTCTATTATCTTCCTTATAGGCTATAATTAAAGGATACTTTTAAGGTTACCTAAGTCCTTATTACTATAGGGGTATAGGTAATTAACCTTTATTAGCATTAGTGTCCTTAATCTCCTTCTCTTTCTTATTATTTTCTTCTATATTTATAACCTCTCCTTCTATACTCTAATAGTATAGTTTCACTACTATTAAGCAGAACTTTATAGGTTCTTAGGGCATTTCTATAGTATAGGTTTTATAATTAAATAATAATAACCTAAATAGACTACTTTAGCCTCCTTTTTTATACTAAATATAGACTTTTAAGTTTAAGGGAAGTATATATAATAGTAGAGTATTTAGGCTATTTTATATATTTAATATATTAGTTATTTGCCTCCTAGTAAGATAACACTAAGCTTTATTAGTAGCTTTCCTTAGCAAAGCCTCTTTTTATACTATTAATAAGCTTAAGGGTAAATTATATAATATCTATAGGTATACTTTAAAAATAAGTAGGGTTAGTATAAGGCTATTAGGTCCTATAGAATTATTAATAGCTTTAATAAATATCTATAAGTATTAAGGAGAGGTTATAAAGTCTTTAACCTTAGCTTTAATAATTTTATAAGCCTAATAAAGGGGGCTATAATATTATTTAACCTTCCTAATACTATAGTAGGCTTTAATAGAAACCTTTTCTATATTAATAGCTAATTAATATATATTATACTAGAATTCCATAGAAGTGAAGTTCCTTCTAGCGTTATAGATAATATTATCTAAAGGTTCTAAATATATATTAATCTAGCACTCCTTTAGTATAATCTACATATTATAGGCTTTCTGCTTCTAAGGCTTAAGAAAGCATATAGCTTAAAAAGCAATAGCTATATTAATAATATAAAGCATAGGTTTCCTATTAATTTAGAGGATATTAATATAAATCTTATAGTTAAAGTCTATATTATCTTTAAGAGTTAACTTAAACCTAGCTAGAGCTTTACTATAGAGTTAATATTAATAGTATTTATAAGCAATACTAGTAATTATTTTATTATCTATTAACTTACTAGCTCTTTAAAGTAGCTTAGTTAGTTTTATAATAAAGAGGTATCTAAAATATTAATTAAGCTAGCAGATTTCTACCTTTAAAAGGTAGAAGGCAATAGCTTTATTTTCCTTAAGTAGCTACTAAAGATATCCCTATTTTTATATTATAGGGACTATCTTCTAACCTTAAGTTAGTATATTCTTAAGGTTATTAAGCTTTATATTTATCTAATCTATATTAGATATATAGAATAAAAAGGGTATAGCTATATTAAAAATATAGAATTTAATAATACTAAAGATTATTAGTACTTATAGCACTTCTAAAGAGGTTATAGAACTAGCGCTAAAGTTAACTTTATGCTAGCTAGTGGATTTAATTTTTAGAGTTAGCATTAGCTTCTATAGTGCTATAGCTTACTATGCTTTTACTATTAAAATCCCTATAGCTTTAGTATTTAGTATAATGCTATAGAAAACCTTACTTAAATAATAATTATTTAAGATAAAGCAATTTATCTTAAGGGGTTCTGCCTATAGTGTAGTGTTTATACTAAATATCTTATAGTTAGCTATAGTGCATTCTAATATATATAAGAGGGATCTTACCTATAAAGGTAATAATTTCTTATAGAGGTCTATTTAATTAAATAGTTTAAATAGGCTTAGGAGTAATTAAGTAAAAAATTATATAAATATTAGCTTAGGCATTACAGTATTACTTAATAAAGTTATAATAAATGCATTATAGTTAGCTTAAACTAGGTATTTATTAGAATAAGAGGTCTTATCTATAGGCTCTCCTTTAAATATAAGAAAAAACGCATTAAAACTGCATTTAATAGGAGTCCCCTTAATATGCTTACTTTTTAGCTAAATATCCTTAGCTTTCTACTATTCTTGCCTTATATAAAATATTAACTAATATCTTTCTTTCTAATACATAAAGCACTTCTATAGAAAGTGTAATTTTAATTATAGTTAGCTACTAGGGCGCTAATTAGATAATTACTTATAGTGCTAATCTATAAACATTGCTTTATTATTATCTTCTATAGAGTTAGGGGTAGTTATGGCTAACTATTATATTACTATAATTACTATATTAATTTAAAGGTATTTCTAAAGATTTTTTATAACTCCTTTATAGGTTAAAGCATAGAGGAATATAGCTAAACTATATTTAAAAACATTAGTAATAGCAGCAATTAATTATTACTAAAGCTTTATATTTACTATAAAAGCTAGAAAGATTCTATAATAAACTTAGCAGAGTTATATAAGCATTAGGTTAAGGCACTTAAGCTTAGTCTTTTTAGGGTTAGTAGTAATAACCTTCTAAAGACAAATTATATTCTACTTAATACAATAGAAGTGCTAATTGCTTTTAGTCTTAAAGTAAGACCTAATGTTATTAATAAGGCTTTATATTATTATACCTTTTCTAGTAAGTTCTTTAAAATAGTAAGTAAGGGCTTTATCTTTAAGTATAATTAGGAAAGCCTTTACCTATAAGTCTTTAGGTATATTATTTTATAATAAATAATCCTTAAAGATACCTATCTTTAGAACAATAAAGTTATATATTTTTCTACTATATTTCTCGCTATTAGAATAGCTTTTGTTAATTTCCCTAAGAATATAGCAGAGTTAGTTATTATTAAGTTGCGTTTTTAATAGTAGCAGCTCTAGTTGTTATCTTTCTAGTCATTTATATAATAGCTTATCTATTAACTTAGATTCCTTATAAATCTACTAATTAATTACTTTATTATCCTTTTAAGAGCTATTAGGTTATAGAGGAACAGGAATTTATTACTAGTATTACGTAGATTAACTAAGGAACTAGTATTTAATCTATTCTTCTAACGCATTAATAAGAGCAGTAAGCATATTTATATATTATACCCCTTAGGTAAGTGGAATTAGCACGCTATTTATAGCAAGGAAATCTTATAAATCCTTCTATATTATTATTAGAATCCGCTTAAAGTCTTTAGTAGTCTAACCTTTAAAGTCTTTATAAAGGGCATTAAAAAGCTTAAGGTTTTTCTATTTTAAAATATTATACTAATAAAGAATAAAGGCAGCTTAATTATTAATATACTACTAGTCTTTATGTTTTTTTAGTAGGTTATTTTAATATACTTCCTATTCTAAGGTAAGGATCTTTATATACTTATAAATAATTTTAGGGAGGGAATCTAGTAATACTTATAGTAAAGCGGTATTAAGGCTACTTTATATAAGGTTTCTAAATAAATCCTAGAATTCCTTATCACTTCTATAGAAAGATATCCTTATAATTAGATTTTTAGGGGTATTTTTAATAGGCTATAGTTAAGATTTAGCGTTCTAGTCTTATAATCTCTATATAAGCTTTAGTATAGTAAAGAGTCAGTTAATAAACAAGGGTTTCCTATAGATAATAGTGTAAATAACAGTGAATTCTACACTTAAAGATAGGTTATAGCTAGTCTAGCAAAAATAACCTAATTTTTATATAAAAGACCCTATATTTAGGAAGTCTAGGTGCCGTCTAAGACCACACACTCTATCTTCCTTTAGTATAAATCTCTCTCCTAAGTAGAGAGATTTACCTCTTCTAAGGTAAATCCTTATAAATCTATAGGTAAATATCCTAAGAATAGTGTAACTTACTAATTAGTATTAGTATTCCTTAGAATACTAGTGATTCTCTAAGGAATACTAGAGTGGAACAGAGACTTAGTAACTTAATATAGAGTCTATAAAAGGGTTTATAAAAAGGTCTTATTTCTACTAAGAGAAGGTGCTATCTAAAGAGGCATTTTATAGGGGTCCTCATAACCCACAAAAATGCCGTCAGAAGCGCCGGTGAAAACTCTGCTCATCGCGTAACTAACTTATCAGGGGTCTTGTCAGGGTCTTTGTCAGGGTCCTTGTCAGGGTCCCGGGCGGCTAGTCGCAAGCCGGAATATGCAGCGATTCCAACAGTATTTATTTATTAAGTAAAAGTATTATTTAATTATAGTTAAGGCTATAAAGAATTAAGAATACAATACTATTTTAAAAATATTATAGTTATATTTTAAGTAGCTAGCTTAGTTATATAAAATATAATTAATAAAGGTTTACTATTTTAAGTTATAGTTAATTTATTTATAATATACTAAGAGAATAAAAATAAAAGAATAGAAGTTTTTAATTAAATAGTTAAAGAAAAAATAAAATTTAAATTAAAAAAAAAATCTTTTAATACTAATTATAAAAAAGAGAGGGGATAATATTTTAGTGCTTATTTTGAAGTAAGCTTTTAAAAGCTAAAAAGCTTAATTAAATACTAGTACTAAGGAAATCTAATTATCTTAATAAATATAAATATTTAATTTAAAGGTAAATATTATATATAAGTATATTAATTAAAAGGTATACCCTTTTAATAATATTCTTTTTAATAAATCTATCCCTAAAGAAGATTTAAAATAAAAAATAAAGAAATAAAATATAGTTAAGAAGTGCTTTAATACTAATAAGAAATAGAAGGAACTTATTATAAAAAGGTTTTTTAAATACCTATAGAGGTTTTATTTAACTTAGGAAAGACTTAATTAAATAGTTATTATAATAAAAGAATATCTTACTTTTTAAAAACTGAATGTTTTTAAGGAAATCCTTAGTAATAAGGAGGCTATCTTAGGTTAGGACTTATTATATATTAATAAGGTTAACTCTCTTATTACACTACCTTAAGTTATTTAAGTTATAAAGTATTTAGCTTAGTAAGCCTAGTTTATTCCTATTCCCCTTACTATTTAGTTAAAATTAGTTAAATTATTAAAGAAAAAGTTAAATTATAGCTCACTAAAAAAATTTTATAGTTTTTATTAAAACCTTTATTTCCTTATTATAAAGAAAAATAAAGAAATTAGGTTAATTTTATTTATAATAAAGTATAATAGTATTATAATTAGAAATATAGGTATTTTATAGGGTATTAAAGCGTTTATCAAAGAGTTTTTAATATTTAAAATGCTTTTATTTATTAATTTTCTCTTTAAATATAATTAGGTAAAATTAGCTATAGTAAGTTAGAACCTTACTATAATTATAACTCTAATTAGGCTCTTAAGGTTATATTACCTATCTTAAAAAGCTATAAATTTAGTTATATAATTTATTCAAATTATAAAGTATATTCTTTTAAACTTAATACCCTAAGTATATATACACTTCCTTAATAATATTATAGTAAAAAAACTTATTACTATATATAATAATACTAAAAGTCTATTTTAAGTCTAAACATATATTATAAAATATTTAATTAATTTAAATAATATACTTTTAAACCTAATACTTACTAATTATATTATATTAGCTATTAAGAATAAATTCTATTAATTTATAGCTATAGTTATTAGCTATATTTATAGTATATATAAATATAAACCTACTAAGAAAAAGATTATTAAGCTTAAAGAATAAATTACTTATTAAAATATAAGAGATATATACTCTTTCCTTAGTCTTACTACTTTTTACTATTTTTAAATACCTTATTTTACTATAATTATACTACCTTTAGTATACCTTTTATATAAAAATATTACTTAGAAATAGGGTTTAAAATATAAAAAAGTAATAAGGAAAGTTATTAATACTATTATAACTACTTTAATATTATAATTAATTAATATACTAAAGGGTTATAGTAATATTATACTTATAATTAATACTAGTAATATTAGTTAGGGTAGTAGATTATTATAAACGATTAATAATAAGTAATATTCCATATAGTTTAAGAGTAATATATAGAATAATACTAAAGTTAAATATAATATAACTAAATAAAAATATTAAGCTTTACTTTATACTTTTTATAAGCTTTAAATTTACCTTTTTAATATAATTTTTATTTTAAAAACTAATTTGATAGTTTTAAAGTATTAACTTTAAAGTATTATTAACAATATCCCTAATGCTATTATTACTTACTAGCTTAGCTATATTCCTTTATTTAACTATAAAGTCTAATATATTTCTATAAAGTAATATATAGCTACTAATAGATTATTTTAAAAAGAACCTAAGCCCTTTAATAACCTTAATAACGTTATTAAGAAAGATATTAAGTAATTTATTAATTTATAACTTTATATTACTTAGCTTAAGAAGGGAAATACTATTTACTATACCTTTAAGTTATAGTAAATTATTTCTTACTTTATAACCTTAAATAAATTATTTAATTACTTAATAAAGAGGTTTTAAATATTAAAAAGAAAGGTATTATATTTCTTTATTAATAGTACTAAGCTTTATAAAAGACTTATAAGCCTTTAAAGAGCCTAATACATATTATTAATAACCTAAATAAGTAGTAATTCATTATTAAGATAATTTATCTTTTAATAGCTTATAAGGAAGTAAAAGTAATTTACTAAGTAGTATAATAAGAATACTATTATAAAAGAATATAAAATACTATATAAGAAATACTATAATACTATACAGTCTACTAAATATTTATACCTAAGCGCTATTATAAGCTTATAATACCTATTACTTTAGGTAACTCTATAAGTAAAATATATATTAATACTTAATACTTACTATTTAATTATAAGTATAAGTACTTTCTAAAAGCTTAATAAAACCTTATAGAATAAATTAAAGCGAAACTAGTCTATATTATTATAATAAAAGCTATTTACTACTTTTTAAATAACTTAATTAATAGATTTAAATTAATACTATTTATTATTTATAATAAAGGTTTAAAGATAAAAGGGAAGCTTAGTAATACCTTAGTATAACTTAGTATATAAGGTATATAGACCTTTAGCTATAACTTTAAAGCAAATAGCTTTATAAAAGTAAGGCATTAATTTTTAGCTTTTATACTTACTAAATTAAGTAGTTTAAATAAAAAATAGCTAAAGTATTTTAAATAAGCTCTTTTTATTAATTATATTATGATTAGGTCCTCCTATAGTTAATTAGCCTTTTACCTTATCTATAGTTAGGAACCTTTACTACCCCTTGAAGTAAAATTTCTAACTTAATAACTTATTAACTAAAATAAAATAACTATAGTATAAAACCTTTTTAAAGCTAGGATCTATATTTTTAATTAAAGGAATATAAATATTATAGCTATATAAAAAAAGGTGCTTTAATTTTAAGAATAGCTTATAGCTAGGACTAATTAAAATTAAGCAGTCTTTATTTATAAAGAATCTAATTAGTTAGTTCTAAGGGATCTTATTTTAGTATATAATATATATTATATAATAGATATATTCTTAACTAGAAAATTAATAATAAAATAAAATAGCCCTCTTAAAGTCTATAGTTAGGCATTAATTATAAAGGTATATAGGCTCTAAACTTGGAATAGAATTATTCTTAATAAAATAGTTAATAGTAATTATATTAAGAAGTTTATTCTTAATAGTAATAATTAGTCAACTTCCTTTATTAATAACTAGCTATATTAACTAGCTAGAAATATTATAGTAGTTATATATTAGAGGTATATTAAGTTTAAAGGTAGAGGAAGTTATAGTTTAGGTAATTAAGGATAATATAATAATAATTTTCTATATTATTTTAATATTAATAAATTAAAAAGTTTACCTTAAATATATATTAAGCATAAAGAAATGCTTTAAAGCTAGTTTTTTTAGTATATATTTAAATAAAGGTAGCTAACTTATATTTTATAAGGTAGTTATATAGCTATATAGTTTTATAGGTAATATAAAAGTTAGGCTTATATTTAGCTACTATAGGGGTATAATAAGGCTAGTATATATATACTACTATATAGTTTTAGTGCTATTAATTCTTTTATTTTTATTTAAATTCTTTAGCTAGTAAGAAGGTATTAGGGTAGGTAGCTAAGTAATAGAATAAAAAACTATAGGTTAAAGGTATAAAGCTATAGTAATAATATTATTATTATTAAAGGTACTTAGCTACTATAGTATAAGTAGCTTAAATTTAATTAGCTATTTTATTAGCCTTAATTCTATTATAGTAATAGTAAGTATAATAATTTAAATAAAGATTAACTAAAGGAATAGCTACTTTAGTTTTAATTAAAGCCTATAATATAGCTTTATAGGCCTTAGTTATAGTTTATAAGTATTTAAGTTATTCCTTAGTAAATTCCTTTATAATGCCCTTAGCTATATTACTATAGCTTATTAAAGTATAGTATATACCTACACTATAAGTAACTAAGCTTTAAATTACTTATATATATAGTAAGTATATATTATAAAAAGGGTATCCCTAGATTAATGCTATAAGGGCTATAAAGGCTAGCTATTACTAAATAAGCTTTTTTATAATTTTTTTACTATACTCTTTCTAATAAAGCTTATAGTAAATCTATATACCTAAAAACTAAGTAAACTAAACTAGCTAAATTATAGTAATACTAAGTTAGACTAAGGTTATAATAGCCTAGTAGTAGTATATAAAGTATAAAAGTTTGCTTTTCTATAGGTTAAATTTAAGGCTAAATTTATAAAACTATAGCTAGTAAATTCTTTAGGTATTTTTAAAGCAAGCTTAGGTCTCTTTTAGTATATAGCTAAAGGTAAGGATATTTATATTATTTAAAACTTTAATAATAAAAGTACAGTTTACTTTATATAGCTAGGTATAGAGAGGGGCTATATATAATAAAAAGAGAATTAGGGAGACTAAGGATTCTTATAAAACCCTAGTAGTTATAAGTAAGGTATTTATTAATTAACTATTAAAGTAAAAGAAAGTATTATACTTAAAAGTAAAGGCTTAGGTTTATATTATTATTTAATTAGGGATACTTAGGGATATTATAATATAAAGGAGGTAGTAGTAGTAAATAGTATTAAATACTATTAAGATATTTAGCTAAAGAAGTAATATAATCCTACCTAGGCCCTATATTATATATATTACCTTTATAAAAATACTAAAAGTATTTTTAGTAAATTTATTTACTTTATTATATATTTAAAGATTAGGTAAAGTGCTTTCTTTTTTAGTAATATATATAATTTAACTTATAACTACTGCTTTTAAGACTTTACCTATAATACTTAGAAGGGATATAGGTTATTAAGTATTAATATATTATATTTCTATAAAGGGTTTCCCTAGTTTATAAAGAACTATAACCTTTACTTTCTAAAATAAAGCTAGGTAGTATTTAACTTAATAGTAAGTATTAAGAAGGTATATAAGTACTTTAGCTAAAGGGTAGCTATAGGCTTCTAAAAATTCTACTAAAAGCTTATTAAATTTAAGTACTTTTTAGCTAGCTAGGTTCTTAATAGTAGTAATAATCTTATTTTTATTAAATTCTTTAAAAGTAGGGAATAGTGTATTATTAAGTTAGGCTTTTAGTAATTCTTATATATTATTTATATAAGCTATTAAGGGGAGAAAGAAGTAGTTAGTAAATACTACTGCTTTTTTACTATAAAAGTTAGTAATAGCTATTTTATTATATTTATAGTAAAAAAGCATTAGAATTTAAAAGGAGTTAGGGAAGAGGCTACTATAAAGGTAGACTTAGTGTTTAAGTTTCTATACAGTAATATTACTAATAGAAACCTTAACTAAATATTACTATATACTTCTTTTTTCCTCTTAAATAACTTAGGCTTATATTACCTTTATATTAGATATAGCTTACTAATTAGTGTTTATAGAGTTAGCTTATTAATGTCTTTAAGCTTATTTAATGTTTTCTATAGCCTTTTTAACTTTAGTATTCTACTAGGGTTATTTATAAGGGCTATTATAAGGGTAGTATAAAGTTATAAGCTATATAATTAACTTAAGTTTAAATATAATTATTAGAAATAATGGAGGTGGGTGCTATAGAGCATAGCTTACTAAGGTAGTGGGCTTAGTGAGCGTGCATGTATAGATCCACTGCTCTGCAGAGCAGAGCACTGCAGCAAGCTACAGTCCACTATATCTCACGAAATATGGAAGCTTTTGCGTTGCTTTTAGCACTATTTAATTCGCTAAAGAATTTGTAATAATAATATCTAATAAATTATATCTAATATCTGACTTTGCAGGTGTGCGCGGCTAGCAAGAGTGATTCTGACGGTCTATACGGTCAGCGGCTGTGAGGGGGTTTTTTACTTCCTTCCCTTATATACCCACTAACCTTATTAGTGGATCCCGGTCGCTAGCTAGGCTTTGCAAGCCACTTTTTATTTTCTATAAAATTTATTTGTATAGGAAAATAAAAAAATAGACTCACGGCTATATAAATTAGCTGCTAACGTGCTTACAATTAGTTAACTTAGTGAAAATCAACACGTAACACTAAAAAACCGATTTTTAGATATTTATATAGAAAGAAAGCCTAGAATTTAGTAATAAAGAATCTAGTCCTAAGACTTTTTATAAATTCCTTCTTATTAAGAAAAACAGCAAAAACACATATTATAGGGTAGCTACCTTCCCTAACTAAGCAGCTGTTAGCTAGCTTAGTTATATCCTTTAATCCGTTTCTCTATATCTTTACTAGTTGCCTTACAAATCTAACCTAAAGACTAGGCCCACCTTACAGCTGTTAGTCTAACTGCATAGCTGTCAGAATGGGTAGAAAAGGTTAAAAAGTGAGGATTTATGGGGACCTTGCAGCTGTGAGCCCACGCACACGTGACCTTTGGTCGGAATTCCGTGGTTGTGCCGCCCGCGTGCGCGCACGCTTGCCGGCTTGCACTGGCTTACAAAGCCCCCTATAAAGTGCTTCTATCAGCGCTATAATTATAGCACTAATAGTGAGGAATCCCCTATAAATAACCCTGTTATTTTTAACAATAATCTATTTAGTAAAGGTTTCTATATTAGCTATTATATTAAGTAGTTCCTCTAGAGCTTTATATTAAAACTAATACTTAGCCTCTTTAGTAGTTATATTAGTATTTATTTCCTTTTAATAGTATTAAAAAGTCTTGTTATTTATATAGTTTATATTAATAATAATATAAATAAGTTATAAAATATAGTTAAATCTAGATAGGTTTTTAGTCTACTAAGGAATTTAATAAGAAGGTTAGGGGTTAATTAAGTATATTTAATAATACTACTTTATTTTCTTAAAAAGTATTAAGTTATTTCCTCTTAGAGTATAGTAAGTTTAAAGCACTACTAAGTTATAAGTATAAATGATATATTATAGCTTAGGGAGGTATATTTATATATATCCTAAAGGGAGTAATAAAGATTAAAATTCCCTATAAATATACTATAGTTTAATATTAAAAGTACTATAAAGTTCTTAAAGAGAGTAGTTTAGTTTTATTTATAAGTAAGGGAATATATTAAGTATATATTAGTGCTATAAAGGGTAATTGAGTATTAGTTACTACTAGTATATACTAACTATAACTTAGGTTTATAGTAATAGTAAATATATATAACTATATAGCCTTTTTATATAGTAAGCTAGTAATAGCCTAAGCTTAAGGCTAAGGGGGGTTAGTTACTACTATATAGTTCTTATATTATAATTATATTAGTTTTAGATTAAAAGCTTAGTATAGTATAAATAAAATATAATTTTTTCTATATCTTTTAATATATAATCTTTATTATTTAAATATAATAAGGATAGTCTATAAGGTAAAGCCTACTAGGCCCTTAATAGGTTTTAATTAAAGCTATAAGTAATTATTTAAAGCTCCCTATAGTTATAAAAAGGGTATTATAAAGTTTAGTTATAATTTTAAAAGGTAAGTTTAGTTACTTATTAAGTACTTAATATACTTTTAAAGAAAAGCTTTATAAAAGAGTAAGCTATTAGCCTTTTAATAGTATCTTTAAGTATTAACTTTAGTTTATTTATTAATATTAAGGTTAATTAGAATAATAAATATACTAAGTTAATTTAGGTAAGTAATTCTTACTCTAGCCTATTACTTATTTATAATAGTATAGAATTAAAACTATACTAAGTGCTCCCTAAAGTAATTAAGGTATTATTTATATATTTTACTTAAAAGGGCTAGGTATATTTACTTACTTTTAATATACTTACTAGCTATATAGTAGCTATAATATAGAGGTACTATATAGTATATAGTAATATAGCTAAACTCATAGTAGTTATAGTATTACTTAAAGTAAAGAGTATTATTATAAAGTTTAGCTTTAAAGATTTCTACTTTATAAATAACTTTAATATAGTATAAATAGTTAGCTACCTTAACTTTATTTATATTAATAATTAAAAGGGTATATAACGAGGTTTTATATAGCTTTTAAGCTATTACCTAAGTAATACTACTACTATTAAAGGCTATAAAGGTTTAAATAATATTATTATAAAACTTATTTTATATATAAATAATAGAAAAGCTATAAATAATAATACTAAGAATATATTAGCTTAGGGTTACCTTTAGGCTAAATATAGTTTAAACCTAAAAGATATTATTAATATAAGGCTTTATAGTATCCTTAAATATAACTATAGTATTACTACTATAGAGGTAATATACTAGTATAGTAAAATTAGTGCTAATTATATAATTAATAGCTATAATAATTTCTTTTAAGGAGTAAGGTTTAATTATTTTACTAATAAAAAAGCCTTTAACTAAGGCTTTATAATAAACCTAAGGTAGAACTATAAAGGTAGTTAGGTTATTTAGGGTATAGTTTTAAAAGCTAATTCTATTTACTTAGGTAATAATAAATACCTAAGTTAGGCCTAAAGCAATCCTTAGCTAAAGAGCTTTCTTAACTATTTATTTAACTATTTTTTAAAGGTTTTTTATTATAACTATTATACTAATAGTGTTAAGGGTAGTAGTATTATATAGCCTATATTAGCCTTACATTATTTCTATATTAACTGTATAAAGAATAATATTCTATACTTCTTTTAGTAATTTTAAAGGAATAAGCCTAGTAATTTAAATAAACTCTTCTTATAGGTAAGTTAGAATTTTTTTCTTAACTCTTTCCTTTATTACTTTAGTAATAAAATTAACTTAAAAGCTAAGTATAAAGCTACCTTATTTTATAAGTAAGTAATAGTAACTCTATATAAGTCCTTTATTCCTACTATTAATATTTATTAGTATTACACTATTTACTATATCTATGCTTTAGAACTAATATGCTATTAGTATAGAGGGTAAATAGATATTATAAAACTTTTTATTAGCTTTTTAAGAGGTTTAGAGTCGATTCTGCGGCGCTATTGCAGTGCGGGCGAATTTGCGAAAGTTTCCTACCTCACTCTATATATTAATAGAAATAAATAATTATAAGTAAGAGAGTATATTAAATTTTATATTTAAAGTACTAGGAATATAAATAATATAAATTTTAAACTATAAGAAATAATTTATAACCTTAGTAAGCTTAAGGTTAGCTTTATTAAAATTTATTATTATAAGTAAGGTATACTAAATAATTCCCTTTATTAGTAAGTAATTAGTAATAATATTTATAGCTAATAAGTTAAATTAAGCTATTTTCCTTAACTTTCTTATTCTTTATATAATAATAATAGCTTTTACCTTTATTAAGCGATATTTCTTTTTAATAGCTAAGGTTAGTTAGCAGAGAAATAAAATGAAGTAAAGTTTATTATTACTAATATTCTTTTGAAGAATACTAATACTATGATAATTAATTACTAACTAAAAAGTATATAAGCTAAAACCCTTTTTATATATATTAACCTTAAAGAAAGAGGCCTTTTGGAGTTATAGTACTATAGTAAAATCTTAATATATAAAAGTTTCTAAATTACTTTGAAGAATATAAGTTTCTACTTTAAGGGTATAAAACTTACCTACTAAGCTATATATTTCTATACTTACTTAAATAACCTAATAAAAAGCTTATTTTTCTTATAAAGGTTCTAAAAGATTCTAGTTTTTTTATTCTATAGTGGTTTAATATATAAATTAATCTAAAGAACCCTTATATAAAGGAATTTTATTATTTTAATAAAGGTTTTAAAACTTAAAAGTATATTAAGTATTTAAAGGCTTTTAAATATCTTAATATAGTTATTAATATTAATAATACTCTTTATATTTATTATAAAACCTAAGAGCTAACTTAATAAATGGCTAATAAATAACTCTTTAGTTACTATATATAGGTAGTATTTCTTAAGAATTTAAAATATAATCTTAAGGTAAGCTAGGGATTCTCTTGGGGTATTAAAGAAAATTATAATATTATTAATATATATTTATATTAATACTTAGTATTTATAGAATTACTTATTTATAAAGCGCTAAGTCTATACTAAGGAATTCTTATATCTTTATATTATAATATAGAATACTTTAATTCCTTTTTTAAAAATAATTATTATTTTATAATAATACTTATACTATATTATTAAGCTAATTAAAGAAACTAAAGGTATTAAAAAGGGATATTTAATACTTTTTATATATATTCTTTATAATATCTCTTTAGTTAGGTAAAGGGTATATATTTAGAATAATAATACTATTTATAGGCTTTATATTAATTACTACCTTTTCTTTATATTCTTTCTTAGTATTATACTAAATAAGAAAGCTAAGGTATAAGTATAGTGCCTTTTTACTTATCTTTAAGTAGAATACCTTATTAGGTTTATAATTTTTATTAAAGATTTTATAGAATTCTTAAAATCCTTTTTACTTAAGCAATATATTTATAAGGGTTTTACTTAGTTTTATTAATTATTAATTAAATTAATATATATTTACTGCTTTTTAAATATTAATATTATTCTTTAGTTGTAATAAATACTATATTTATTAGTAAGTATAATAAGTTTTCTTATAGTTATTAAGTTAAGATTTATAATTTTAATACTTAATTTATTTATAATAAATAAAAAAATATCAAGGTGTATAATACTATATATAAGGACACTACTATTAATTACTTTAGGGTTAAGGTTATTAGCAGTGTTTTTATTATTTTTCTTTACTTTCGGAGAAAGAATATCCTTTAGTATTACTAGTTTTTTATAGCTTTATAGAATATTAATATTATAATTATAGAAAGTAAAGAAGGTTTTAATATTATTTATAGTAAAATAAAAGTTTACTAAGTTTAAACCTTAAAGATTTCTAGCCTTTAGTTAGGCTAAATATAAATTAAAAGGTTTAGAAAGTTATAGATTAGTAAATATTTTATTAACCTATAATTTATAATACTATAAAATATTTAGTAGTTTTTTAAAATAAAGTAATAAATACCTATAGCTTTATACACTATATAATTTTTTTAAAAAACTAATATGAATTCTAAGCTATATAGTAGTATAGTAATATAGTATATTATAATAACCCTTTTAATTAAAACTATATAAGTAGAGTAGAGAATATAGCTAAGTATAGTTATATTATATATAAATTAGAAAATAACCCTAGGGTTAATAAAGTCAATTTTAATGCTATAATTATATATTAAATCTAGCCTAATTAGTAATTTTAATATAAGTTTCTTTATTATATTAATAGTTATAGTAAAGTACCTAAATACTAACTTTTCTTTAGCTTTACCTTTAATATAAAAGTTAAAGGTAATAGTTTTTATAATTTAAAAAAAGAAATTTATACTATTTTTAGGTTTAAGCTTTTAAGTTCCTTATTAAATGTGATGGATTCGAGCTGGATGCTCGGATCCTTATTGGAGGTATTACGGGGACGGAGAGGGGGAGTGTCGCGTGCCATTAGGGCCAGCTCTTCCCATAAGTCTATATCTAGCAGGAGGCAGGAGGTCCACGTTAGGACTCCTTCTTAATGCCCTCATGGTTAATAATAATACTATTGACGCTAGAACGCAGACGCCTTCTAGGCCAGTCCATAACATTAAATATTATAACTATTTTATTAAAACTACTCCTTATTAACTAATATTAATAAAGTTTTTATTCTACAGTAAATTTTATAGTTCCACCTTTAGTTATTAAAGTAAAGGTTTACTTTAAAATAGGTAGTTACTTTTTTTTTTAATAATTTCTAATTAATATAGCTATATTATAGCTTTAATAACCTAGCTATTAGTTAGTCCTTTAAATACTATAATTTTTTATAGTATATATTAAGGGGAAGTATAGGCTCTTTAGTATAAAAAGTATATATAAAGTTAAATTTATACTTATTTAAGTTACTTTTAATAACTTTTTTTTTAACTATATAATATTTTAAAAATACTAGGTAAAACTCTTTAGCTTCTATATTAAAGTAATTTACTATAACTATATAGTTTATATTATTACTATTCTTAAGGGCTTACTTCTTATAAAATTAGGGTTTATAGTCTTTATAGTTATAATAAGGGTGCTTAAAGAAATTATAGTAATAGGCTTTAGCTCCCTTTAATTACTTCAGGGTATTTAATTCCTTAGTATAGGAGATAGTTATTAGTATACCTTTATTAAAATCCTTAGGAGACTACTATAAGGCCCCTTTGTAACCCTTATAGAAATAACTATAGTTAGGTTTAAAAGGGTATAGATAGCCTTATAATTAATAGTTTCTATATTTATACTTATTACTAAATTTATAATACCTTTTATAGCTTTATAAGTATTAATAGTAACTACCCTATTAGTATTTAGGTAAACTATAACTATTACTATAGTAGCTATTATACTAAAGGGGTTTATTTTAGTAAGCTTTAATACTAAAGTAAGAGGGATCTTTAGCTATTAAGTCTAAGTCCTTTATAAAGAGGTAAGTAAATACTTAGATATTATTTTTCTTATCTCTAAAGTAGGTTTTATTACTTAAAATGAAGTCTCTTAGGTCCTGTTACGGTCCGCACATGACAGCGGAACCCACTGTATATAGGAGGGTTCCGCCCCCTTTCTTCTAGTAATGAATAACTTTAACTATACATACACTTAACCACCTACTTATAACTTAAGTGTTCCTTCTCTTTATAACTTCATAACGTACTACACCTATTATGTGAGTACCCCTAACTTACGTGTAATATTTAGTATATAATAAGTAGTAGTAATTACTATTTCTTTTATATACCTATTTACTATATAAAAGCTAATAATAAAAACTATAAACCTTATATTAATAATAGAAGAAAACTAGTAAAGCTTACCTATTAGCCTAAATTCTCTAATTACTAGCTCTATTATAAAAAACTAACTATAGTAAATCCACTATTTTTAGGCTTTTTACTAAGATTTCCCTAACCTTAAGAATAAAAAGAGACTGCTTTTATTATAAGAAGATATTAAGAACCTTTAAACTCTTACTAGATATTAATATATTAATAGTAACCTTTAGATTTACCTAGAGCCCCTAGCTATTAAAAGACCTATTTATTAGAACCCTATAGATTTTACTATAGTTAATACTAAGTAGAAAATAGTAAAAGGTATTATTTATAAAGCTAAGCTAGAATACCTCTTTAAATAAATAAATCTAGCACTAAAGAATAACACTACTATACTAAAGAATAGCCTAAAATATAGGGAAAACACTAATATTATAGGCATATATAGCGTTCTAAAGGATAAATTAATAAAAGACTTAGTAAGTATAGGAATTAGGGGACCTTTAGAGACTTTAAATATTTTATCTTATACTAAGGAAAATAATGCCTCCTTATAAAAAAGGGACTATATTAACACTAGCTCCTACTAGGAAACTATTCTAGAAATAAGAATCTACTCCTATATAACTTTTAGTATACTAAATCCTTTTTTAGAAGCACTATTAAATCCTATAGGAATTAATTAAAATAAAATAATCTCCCACTCCCTTAATAGTTAAGTAGAATATATACCCCCTTTATAGGTAATAAAGACTTAGGAGCAATAGTATAAGCCTAATATATATAATAAATTTTAGTAATTTCTTACTAATATATATAACTAATAAGAGGCTACCCTTAATAAGATCCACTATAGTAGCGTAAAGGAAATTAGTAATATAGTAACTTACTTAACTACTACCCTAAAAGCCTTTAAACTAGCTAAATCTTACTAGTAAACTATAGAACTAGCCTAATACTCTTTATTTACCTTAGAGTAGGCTTTAACCTTAGATATATAGTATCTTATAGTATTCTTTAGAATAATAAGTATATAAGTATAACTAGCTTATATAATAACCTTTAATGCTTACTATACTAAGACCTTTTAGCTTAGGGGATACCTAGTAAATAAAGAATTTTATAAGGCTTTACGCAACCCCTTACTTTATAATAAGCTATACCTAAGGAATGCTATATATGCTTAGAAACTATTATTTATACTTATAGAATAGTGACCTAAGAATAAGGACCTTTATAAGGATTCTATAGTTTAAGCCCCTCTAATAATAAACTATTTAATAGAACCCTTATAAAAGCTTAGTAATATTAGGTATCTTAACCCTAAGATAGATCTAAATAATATTAATAGTAAAGCTATTAAGTATAAAGGTAAATCTACTATTTTTATAAATATAGACCTTTAAATTTAGGCAGTTAGGGACTACTATAGTTATATTAGTCCTAACTACTAGGAATAAATTAAACACTAAGTATAGTACCTTTTCTATAGCGCTGCCTATATATAGTACTATTAATATCTTAATAATATAGAAAGGGCTATAATTTCTATAACCTTAAGTTAGTATTTACTATAGTGAAGAAGGAATTTAGTATTAAGATTTAGAATACTATAGTATAGTTTAATTAAGCTAAATTTACTAGGGATAATATATTATTTAAAATATTTTTATATAAGTTTACTGCTAAGATTTTCTTTTATACTAAAGCTAATAAAGAATTCACTAATCTTTAGCTTTTTATATACCTTTATTATAAACTCTATATAAAACTTTACTAAATCTATCCCTAACTAATAGAATTAGACTGCTATAATACATATATTAATTTAGTAGAAGGTAAAAGATAAAACCTAAAAGACTTTATTTTAAGTAATAAAACCTACTATAGAGCTAAGAAGAATAAGATTTAGTCTTTTACTTACCTTTTTATAGAGGACTTAGACTCTATAGCTAAGGATCCCCCTTACTATAGCGTTAATGCTTATTAAAATAGACCCCTTTAGTGTAATAGCTACTATAAAGGTAGCTATAGTCTACCTTAACGCTAATAAAGTAGTTGCTACTAATACTTATAAAGCTATAAAAGGTATTGTAGATTTAGTAATAAATATAAACATAGGAACTACTAACTATAAGGCTAATTATACCCTTTTTAACCTAACTATAGTTTTTCCTATAAAGGTTATAAAAGAGCCCTATAGTAGTCCCCTATGGATTCTAATAAAGGCACACTAGTAGCTACCTTATACGCTAGGGAGTTAGATGCCCCTAAGTAATATAAGAAAGCTAAAACCTATTGCTATAACTCCTTTAAGCGCCCTTAATATAACTATAAAGGCTATAGACCCTAATTTTATAAAAAGTAGGTGCCTAAGGATAGTAATAACGCAAACTATATAGTTATAGTAAATAACTTAGATATAGAAGCTAAAGAGTTCTACCTAGTATTATTAGGATACTATATAGTTAAGGAGGGAGTTATTAAAAGTAACTTTAATAAGAATAAATCTAACTTTATAAACACTTTCTACGCTAAGGAACCTATACTTTCTATTATTATATACTATAAAAAAATTATAGTATTTAAAGGACTAACTAATAGTTAGGTTACTAAAGCTATAGTATAGGCGCGTTAGTTAGAAATTACTAGAAAAAGAAAGGTAACTACTTATCTTAAGGTAAACCTTTACTTTAATAACTAAAAGCAGGACTATAAAATTTACCTTAATATAGAAACTTTATTAATACTAGTTAATAAGGAGTAGCTTTAATAGAATAGTTATAACATTTAATAGGGAACCTAAAAACCTAAACCTATAAATAGTGTAAATTCCTCCTTCTATATTACTAAAACCACTACTTTTAACTTCTATATTAAGGGTAAAGCTAGAGAAAAGTTAGTATTTAGTTACTTTACTATAACTACTAATATAATAAATAAGCTTACACTAAAATTATTAATTAGTATAGATTTTATACATAATTATAGCATTAAAATCAACTTTATTAACCCTAGGGTTATTTTTTAATCCGTATATAATATAACTATACCTAGCTATATTTTCCGCCCTACTAATATAGTCCTAACTAGGAGAGTTATTATAATACACTACATTACTATACTACTATATAGCTTAGAATTAGTACTAGTTTTTTAAAAGGACTATATAGCATATAAGGCCACTAGTGTCTATTATTTTATCTTAAAGAACCGCTAAATTTTTAATAGTATTATAGATTATAGGTAGGTAAAATACTTACTAATTTATAACTTTATAAACCTCCTAATTTATATTAAGCCTAATTAAAGGCTAGGGAACCTTTAAGGCCTAAACGTAGTAGACTCTTACTTTACTATAGATAATATTAAGACCTTCTCTACCTTTTATAGTTATAATATTAATATCCTATAGGGCTATAAAGAACTAGTAGCACTAAAGAATATCTTTCCTTTTAAGGTAAAGGGAGATAATAAGGGCACTGCTAATAACCTTAACCCTAGGGTAGTTAATAGCAGCGTCCCTTTATATAGTATTATATACCTAGATAATGTCTTATTTATTATAAATAAATTTAGTATTAAAATTACAAATCTTAACCTAGTAGCTACAGAAAAACTTATTAAACTTACTAATAAATATAATATTTATTGCAACTAAGGGGTAGTGCTAATGCCTAAGGAGGAGCAGATATATATTAACTTTATTAATAGTTAGTAAAATTAGTTAAAACCCTTATAGGTATATTATTTAAGTAAAAAAGATTTTAAGAAATTCTATAAAATCTTTAATAAAAAGTATAAAGCTAGTAAGGTATTCTACCTTAAGGTAGAAGAAAAGGCACTATACCTATACCCTAGCTTTCTTATTTAATATAACACTAAAAAAGAATATAAAAAAAGGGTAGTAATTAATATAAAGCCTATAAATAGTATTACTATTCTAAATATATACCCTTTACCTAACTAAGGGGATATTATAGAGAATATATATAGAAAGTATTAGATATCCCTCCTTAATACTTTTAGTTTC
Organism: Claviceps pusilla; assembly: GCA_018360225.1. NCBI lineage: Eukaryota > Fungi > Ascomycota > Sordariomycetes > Hypocreales > Clavicipitaceae > Claviceps > Claviceps pusilla. The sequence continues at coordinate 14,646 of SRPW01000040.1, read as the reverse complement.
TTTAATTAACTCCTAGTGTAGTGTAAACACTACAATAAAATAGTAATTATCTTTAAAAGAGGAATTAAAATATCCTATATTATAATATAAGGATATAAGAATTCCTTAGTATATGCTTAGCGCTTTATAAATAAGTAATTCTATAAACACTATGCCTTTATATAAGTATATATTAATAATGTTGCAATTTTCTTTAATACCCTTAAAGAGTACCTAGCCTACCTTAAGATTATATTTAAAATCCTTAAAAAATGCTACCTATATATTATAGCTAAGAAGTTATTTATTAGCTATCTATTAATTTAACTCTTAGGTTTTATTATAAACATAGAGGGTATTACTAACACTAGTAACTATATTAAGGCATTTAAAAACCTTTAAATACTTATTATACTTTTAAGCTTTAAAACCTTTATAGGGATAGCTAGATTTCTCTATATAGGGGTCCCTTAGTTTAACCTATATATTAAACCCCTATAGAATAGGAAGACTAGAATACTTTAGAATCTTTATAAGAAAAATAAGCTTCTTATTAGGTTATTTAAGTAGGTATAAAAATATATAGCTTAGTAGGTAAGTTTTATACCCTTTAAGTAGGAAATTATATCCTTTAAAGTAATTTAGGAACTCCTATACATTAAAATTCTACTCTAGTATTATAACCCTAAAAGGCCTCTTTTCTTTAAGGTTAATGTATATAAGGAGGGTTTTAGCTTATATACTTTCTAATTAATAGTTAACTAGAATAGTATTAGTATTTCTAGGAAGAATATTAGTAGTAATAAACTTTACCCTATCTTATTTCTCTTTTAGCTAACCTTAGCTATTAAGAAGATATATAGCTTAATAGAAGTAAAGGTTATTACTATTATATAGGGGATAAGAAAGCTAAGGAAAATAGCCTAATCTAACTTATTAGCTATAAATATTATTACTAATCACTTATTAGCAAAGGGCATTATTTAATATACCTTACTTATAATAATAAATCTTAATAAGGCTAACCTTAAGCTTACTAAGGTTATAAATTATCTCTTATAGTTTAAAATCTACATTATCTATATCCCTAGCACTTTAAACGTGGTTCCTAATGCACTCTCTTACTTACCTATTAATATTAGCTATAGGGAAGTAGCTAATTATAGTAAATTTAATAAACTTAATACTTATATATATTTTAGAGAGAAATTTATAGTATTTACTATTATAAATAATAATCTAAAGAATTTTATTATAGTAGGGTATTAGTATAATATAAAGTATAGCTAAATTATTAAGGATATTACTATATATAGAGAGAGGCAATACTAAGCTAATTAAAACTAACTATAAATTCCCTTATATAGCTAGGACCTTTAAGATAATAAACTTCTCTACTACTATAATTTAAAAGGATTATACTAACTTTATATCCCTTAAAACTATATAAAAGCTCTCCTTTAGCTTATTTATAATAATACTTACTACTTTAATATAGGGAGAATAGCTAAGAAGCTCTTTACTATCTACTTTTTATAGATAAGTAGCTAGATATATACCTATATAGCGCACTGTAATATCTATAGAGAAAACGCAGTTCTCTAATCTTAAGCCCTAAGAGAAATAAAACCTCTTTAAATAAAGCTAGTGCCTTTCTATAGTATTTTATTAGATTTTATTACTAATATACTAAAAGTTAGCTCTATAAATATAATATAGGCAGTGGAAGGATTCACTACCTATAATTTACTTTACTTAGTAAACTATCTTTTTAGTAAGAAAATAATTCTTATCTTTAGCTATAAGGAGTATTTAGTAGAAATTTAAGCTAAACTCCTACTTAAAGGACTCTACCTTACTAATTAAGAGCTACTATAAGAAATTATTAGTAATTAGAACCTTAAGTTTATCTCTAACCTTTAAATTATACTTTTTTATAAGCTAGGAGTGAAATTCTTTATAACTATAGCATATTACCTATAAACTAATAGTATAACTAAGTATAAAAACTAGACTATAATTATTACAGTGTAGTATTACACTATAACTAATCTAAATATCCCCTAGCCTTTAATACTTCTAGCACTTTAACACTACTTTAATAATATAGCTATAGCCTTAATTAACTAATTACCTAATAAACTTATACTTAGTTATAAGTTACTTATAGTAGTGGACCTTTTTATAGATTTAAACAAATCTATTATAGATTCTAATAATACTAACCTTTTAGTGCTTTAGAAGTTATACTAAAGGGAGGCTAAGCATACTATTATAGTAATAGCTATGCTTAAAAAAATTTAATATAACTCTAAGTATAACCTAGTAAATATTAATATTAAGGATATAGTATACCTTAGGCTATACTTAGGATATAAGCTTTTAGGCAGGCTTAAGAAGAAATAGTCTCCCTAGCGCGCTAGACTATATAAGGTTTTAAAATAAATCTCTCCTCTCTCCTTCTACCTTAACTTTCTACTAACTTTAAAGGTCTATTTAGTAGTTTCTATAGCTTATATTTAGAAACTATAGTAAAGTAAAGACCTTTTTAAAAGAATTAAGCTAGTACTACTACTAGTAAACTTAACTAAATTAGAAAAGGTAAACTACTAGGAAATTAAGAGAATCTAAGATTATTATATATAATTCTTTTAAAAAAAGGGTAAGAAGCCTTATATTAACTTCTTAGTTTACTAAAAGGGTTACTTTATTAAGGATAATTAGTGGATTTCTAAGGAAGAAATATATATTAACGCTACTAAAATAGTTAATAAGTACCTTGTAAAGAATATTATTAATTAGGATAAGGAATACTATAAGAAAGGCCTTATAGCGCCTCCTAATTAAGAAATTCTAATAATACTAGCTTTATATTTAATTTTATAAATATATATAGGGAATTCCCTATTAGTAGAAAATATTAATTATTTTCTAACTCCCTATATACTATAAGAGCTTACCTTAAGCTTACCTTTATAAAAGCTCTATTAAGGTATATAAAATCCTTCTTTTCCTATACTTCTTTACCCTCTTTCTTTACCTTCTTTCCTTTACTTTTCTATTTCTCTTTTTTTTTAAAATCTATACACTACTACCTTCTTCCTTATAGTAGTTATTTATATTTAATTTATATTTTTTCTTAGCCTATATAAACACACTACCTAAACCCTTAACCTCTCTAAGGCTTTCTATAGTATATTAAATCTATTAATTTAAGGCTTTTAATGCTAGTTTTACTAATTATTATACTAATATTTAGTAAAAGTTAAGTTAGGAGAAGGCTTAGTAGGATATATATAGTAAACTCCTATATTTCTCTCTATACTTATATATTAAAGCCTTTATTAAACCCCCTCCTTACTACTAACTTTCTATAATCCTTCTTAAGTAGTTAGCCTTAAACCTTAAAAATAGTATAGATTTCTATAATATTAATCTAGCTAACCTACTAGGTTTTATACTTAATTCCTATCTCTAGAAGACTAATATTCTAACTAGCTAGCTAAAGAGCACTCTAACTATCTAGAGTAGTAAATTTTATAGTAAAGATAGCAATAACTTAGGCACACCCTTCGTTATACCTTAGCCTACTATAGCTAACTATAATATAAATAAGAACGTTCTTAATAAGGATAATATAAACCCTAACTAGAAGCTAAATAATATTAATAATATTAAGAAGGAGACTTTCATAGGCCTATTCTTAATAAACCTAACTAATAAGCTAATAACCACTACTAAGGAAGCAGTAAAGCGCATTGCTAATACTATAATATACTAGCACCTCTACTAATTTATAAGAGCTAATAGTAATGCATATATACCTTATAATATATTAAATAATATTAATTTCATTACTATAGTTAATATAGAAAAAGACTATATAAAGTAGTAATATACTAATAAGTAAGGACTTAAGAAGAAGGATTAAACCCTTAAGAATGCTCTTTATATTTATAGTATAGAATTTACTAAAGTAGAAGCTAGAATTAGCTATAATAAATTTAGCATTAAAAAAAATAATCCCCTTTATAAGCTATACTTAGAAGTAGTAGCCTATTATATTAATATATTTAAGAGACTTAAGGCCTAAAGCAATAAGGCTATAGTAACTATTATAAAAAATAATAAAGCTTAAGCTAAAGGTAAATTAAAACTCCCTATAATTTATACTACTTAGAACTCCCTTTAAATAATAGTTTTTATTTAAAAAAATAGAGGTAACTATAAAAACTATTACTAAACTTCCTAGCTCCTAGTAAAGTCTATTATTATTACTAAACGCATTAGCAATGCTTTTAGCCACTTAAATAGGACCCTTAGCGGCCTTTTTATAATAGTTAGCAAGTTCTATTTTATAGAGATCCTTAAGCTAAGCGCCTAAGTAGCTATTACTATATCTAAGTAGTTATTAAGCATATATAATAAAGTCCTTATATACATTATAGCATTAAAGACAGCTATAGAAGCCCTTTAGTCCTCTATAGCAGACTATAGTAAGATATTTAAAAAACACTATAATAGCATTAAAGGCCTTATAGACATTTATAATATTATAAAAACTAACACCCTAGAAATAGTTAACGCTAGAATTAAGAAGGCTACTAAATCTATAACTATAGCAAAGACTATTAAAGATATAGAATCCTACCTTACTATATTAGAAAAATATAAGTCTATTATAACAGCTTTAATTTCTATTATTAAATCCTTTATTAAATTACTTTAGTTTAAAGTAAAGGCTATTAAGGCTAAGGTATAAACTATTAAAACTATAGGCACCCCTAGGACTTCTACTATAATAAGATCCACTAAGTGTACTAGGAATAAAACCCTAACTCCCTAGTTAAGGTATTCTATATATATAAAATGCTAGCTAGCTGCTATAAATAGCTTAAAGACTATACTATAAAAGGGGGAATTTATTAATCCTTTTAGTAAGATATTTTAATGCTTTTATTATTTCTTATATTATTATTTTAATAGTTCCCTATTATAGAAATTCTAGTAGTTATATAAGTATAAGTAGTTTTTAATTTTCTATATTACTTACCTATCTTAAGAGGATAGAGTTAGTAAGAAATATAATAGTTTAGTAGAATTACTTAATAATTATAATGTCTACTACTAGGAATGTAAAATCCCTATAAAATCCTACCTATATTTAAATAACAATAGTAGTAAATAAGGTATATAAGTATTCTTAACTTTAAGCTATAAAAACTATATCTTTATTTATATAAAAAACCTTATCTATATTAGCGCCTACCTTAGGTTATAGAAAATAGTAATATCTAAGGGTTTTTATTTACTTAGCTAGGGCTATAGCCTAGCTGCCTAAATACACTACTAAGTATAAAAAAACTTACCTTACTATAACCCTTTTATAACCTCCTTTTAATTAATAATATTATTACCTTTATATTATAGGTTACTCCCTTTATTTTCTTTATTACTATTATTAGTATTTCCCTAGACCTTACTATACTCTTTACTATCCTTTTTATAGCTGCTTTTTTATATAAAACTATTATCTTCCTTATATAGCTATATAAGGTTTCCTTAGTCTTAATACTAAAACTATAATATTTAGCTATATAATACTAACGCTACCTTAAAAAACCCTCTTTACTAAAGAGGAAATTAACTAAAACTATAAAAAAACACTTAATCTCTTTACTAAGCTAGGTAATATATATTTTAAGGCTTATTATAGTACTAATACTATAGGCAGTGTAAAATAAATAAAAAAACCCTTTATTTTTAAATTATACTACATTATAACTACTAAGGACCTTATTAAAGGTAGTTTCTATAGAACCTTCCTACTTTATAAAGTCTATAGATTACACTGCCTCTTAATAAATAGCAGCCTACTAAAGCTAAATATAGCTTTTATTTACTATATTATAGAACTTAGTATAAATACTTTTATTTAGCTCCCTTTAACTATTATTATTTATATTAATAAAACTTTTACTAAGTAAGACTTTTAAACCTATACTAAAAGTAGCATTAAGAATATAATAAACCTTTAAGATAGGATTATTCTTCTTAGAATTCTATAAGCTTAGTAGCTTATTAATTTTTTTATTTATTTTACTAAAACCTATAACTATCCTAACACTAAACACATTCCCCTTACTTATTATAAATTAGTAGGAGACTGCATTAGCATCTTTATTAGGCATTGCTTATATCTTACTAGTGTATATTATAAGGTTCTCTATATTAGCACTAAAAAAGTCTAAATACTTACTACCTATATCTAAACACTAGCTAATAAAATAACCTATAACTTTTATATTAATAATACTTAAAAGAATTAATATAGTATAAGTACTACTAAAACTAAGTAGGAGCTTAACCTTAGTATAGTATATTTTTATAATAATATAGAGTTTACCTAATATTAAAAAGAAGCTAAGGCTATAGTAATAACCCTTAATATTTATACCCTTAATACTATAGCTAATTATTAAGGGTAAGAGATCTTTAAAAGGGTTCTAATTAACCCTATAGTTTAACGCTCCCTTACTAGAGATATCTACTTTATAATAATATACTAAAGCTATACTATAGACCTTAATAACTCTAAAGCGGCTAGTAGTAATAAGTCCTCTAGCAATAGTAACGTATTTATAAGCAATAAAAGCAAGTAGTAATAGCGCGGAATATAGTAATAGACTAGAGGTAAACCTTAGAGGTTTTAATAATTCTATAGAGGATATAGATATTTATACTAACTTACTTACCTACATTCCCTTTCCTTATTTATATAACTTCTATAGGTTAGTCTATAACCTAGCTATATATAAACTCCTATAGCTTATTTCTTTTTTCTTTTAGTTTCTTAACTTTATAAGTAAATTACTATAAACTTACTTTCTTTCTTTCTTTTTCTTTTCTTTCTTAATTTATATAGCTTAGAATAAGCTATATTTTCTTCTATAAAGGGGGGACCTATTATAGTCTATATATAATAGTAGAACCCACTATATATAGAAGGGTTCTGCCCCCTTTCTTTTAGTAATAAATAACTTTAACTATATATACACTTAACTACCTACCTATAACTTAAGTGTTCCTTCTCTTTATAACTTCATAACGTACCACACCTATTGTGTGAGTACCCCCAACTTACGTGTGACATCCAGCACGTAACAGGTCCTATCTTTTACCTTTTACTAAATTAACATACATATTTATTAGAAATAATGGAGGTGGGTGCTATAGAGCACAGCTTACTAAGGAAGTGGGCTTAGTGAGCGTGCACGTACAGATCCACTGCTCTACAGAGCAGAGCACTGCAGCAAGCTATAGCCCACTATATTTCACAAAATATAGAAGCTTTTGCGTTGCTTTTAGCACTATTTAATTCGCTAAAGAATTTATAATAATAATATCTAATAAATTATATCTAATATTCAACTTTATAGGTGTGTATAGCTAGTAAGAGTGATTCTAACAGTCTATATAGTTAGTAGCTATAAGGGGGTTTTTTACTTCCTTCCCTTATATACTTACTAACCTTATTAGTGGATTCTAGTTACTAGCTAGGCTTTATAAGCTACTTTTTATTTTCTATAAAATTTATTTATATAGGAAAACAAAAAAATAAATCTATAGCTATATAAATTAGCTACTAATATGCTTATAACTAGTTAACTTAGTAAAAATCAATATAAAACACTAAAAAACTAATTTTTACATATTTATATAGAAAGAAAGCCTAGAATTTAGTAATAAAGAATCTAGTCCTAAGACCTTTTATAAATTCCTCCTTATTAGGAAAAATAGTAAAAATATATATTATAGGGTAGCTACCTTCCCTAACTAAGTAGTGTGTCGCAGGGGAAGGGATTTAATCCGCGGTTATTTAGAAGAAGGCATCGTAGCAGCCAAAGGAGTGAGACCTTAGCACAGTGTAATTAAACTATTTAATTAAATAATATAAAAAGGTCCTAAGCCCTTAGATAGTTAGAAAAATTATTTATTTCCTGTTTTTAATTTCTTAGGGTATAGGTATAGAAGCACCTATTACTATTATACTATTAATTATTATAATTCTAGTTACTACTATAGTATAATTATCTATATTTTATTCTAAGAATATTATTATTTTAGTCTTTAATAATTTAAACTATTTAATTAAATCAAAAGCTATCTAATTATCCCTCTTCTATATAGACTTAATAACTTAGAGCTAAATCTATATATATAAGAAATCCGGAATACGACGGGGATAGCTTCGGTTGTGTGCATGCCCTTCACTTTTAGGTGTGTGGTGTGTGTTCTTTTTCCCCCGTCACAGTAGCTATTAGCTAGCTTAGTTATATCCTTTAATTTATTTCTTTATATTTTTACTAGTTACCTTATAAATCTAACCTAAAGACTAGGCCTACCTTATAGCTATTAGTCTAACTATATAGCTATTAAAATAGGTAAAAAAGGTTAAAAAGTAAGAATTTATAGGGACCTTATAGCTACAAGCCTATATACGTATCCTTTAGTTGGAATTCCATAGTTATGCTGCCTGTGTATGTGCACGCTTTCTAGCTTGCACTGGCTTATAAAAGCCCCCTATAAAGTGCTTCTATTAGCGCTATAATTATAGCACTAATAGTAAGGAATCCCCTATAAATAACTATATTATTTTCAATACCCCCTCTGAAGAAGTATTAGGGATAGTTATTATAAGGCGTTAAGGGCAAAAGCAAAAAAAAAGTTATATAAAATCTAGGAAAATTCTAAAATAAAAAAAGAATTACAGAATTATAACGCCTAAAATTAGGGCTCTAGGGTAAATAATTTTTTACTATAGTAACGCATAGCATTTTATAAAGGTATTACTATTAAAAGCAAGGGACCTTATTCTTTCTTTATTTTTATAATTATTTTTAATTTTCTAGGTGTTTTTATTGTTTTTTTTCCTTTAGCTAGGCATTGTTTTTAGTGGCTTTTAGCAATAAATTATAGGGGCTTTAGATCTATAAGCTCTAAGAAAATAAGGTGTATAGGGCCTATAAGGGGCTTTATAAGCCTATTAGCAGGCATTTTCTTAGTATTTAGGTAAGCGATTTTAGCGAGCCTTTCTAAGACTAGTTATTAGTTATAGTGAGATTTTAGAAGGGTATGCTTAGTATGGCTATAAAGAGTAGGGTTATAAGAGGTTTATATAGCTCCTTAGTTTTTGTAGAAAATTTGTATAGGGGGTTTTATAGGTGTTTTTAGCTTTATAAAAATCCTTTTAAGCCACTAAAGCTCCTAGAAAGTCTTATAAATAGCATTAGACTCTGCTTCTATTATTAATAAGGCTATAGTGCTAGCCTTCTTTAATTTCTAGCTAATTAGGCCCCCTACTAGCTTATATAGATAAGTATAAGTAAATTTAAAAGAGCTTCTATTTCTAGTAAAATTGCTATTATAAAATCTAACTAAGCTAGAGCTAGGGCTAGCCTTAGAGGTTTTTACGTTATTTATAGGGATAGGGCCCTTATAAATAATAGCTAATTCTTTTGTACCTAAAAGGTATCTTAGTAGGTTTTTAGTAGTATATAAATGCTCTAAATATGGGCTAGCTAGGGCTATTAAAAGCCACTATAGCGCAAAAGCAATATTAGGTCTTATTAATAGTATAAGATACATAATAGTATTAATAATGCTCTAATATTCCTTTATATTCTCTTTAAATATAAGGGGCTTAGTAAGCTGTTGTTTTAAGACCCCTAGCCAGAGCGGAATTCTAATAAATTTATAATTTTCTAGCTTAAAGCGTGCTAAGGCCTCTAAAATATACTGCTTTTAGTGTATTTTTAGGACCCTATTTTTTCAGTCACGCCAAATTTACACCCCTAAGAAAAATTCTATGGGGCCCCTATCTTCTATAGGGTAAGCCTTATAAAGGGCTTTCTTAAGCTCTTTAATATATTATAAATCCGCCCCTATTAAAAGGTAATTATTAATGAAAGTTATAATAAAGGTATGCGTTTTTGAATTATAGAATATAGTAGGGTTAGAGATAAGAGGGCTAAAACCTAGGTTTTTAAGAACTAAGGTTAGGGTCTGCTTCTACTCTTTAGAGCTTTGCTTTAAGCTATATAAGGATTTTCTTAGTATAATAACTAAGTCCTTAGTAGCTTTATAGCTAAATTTTTAGCTAGCTTAGCTAGTTATAGATTTTATTTAAGAAATTTAATAAATCCCTTAGGAATTTATATATAAATAGTCTCTTTTAGGTAGCTATTAAGAAAAGCCCCTATAAAATCTACTTACTCTATTTCTAAGTCTTCCTAGGCTGCTATAGCTAATAATATTTACTAGCTAGGGGGAATACTAGTAGCGGCAAAGGTATTAGTATAATCTAAGCCTTTTATTTATATAAAGCCTTTAGTAATAAGTTAGGCCTTGTATTTTAAAGGATTATTTTCTTTATTCTTTTTAAGCTTTGAAATAAGCCTATTTCTTAGCACTCTCTAGCCCTCAAGGATATTTTCTTTTCCTATAAATTCGAAAGTGCCTACCTTTAGAAGTTACTTAAATTTACTAAAAATAGCTTATAGCTACTATTTTTTCTCTAGGCTTACTCAAGCTTGCCTGTAAGACTTAGGCTTAGAGCTATTATTAGGCCTATTTTCTTTAGCCTTTAGCTATGCCTTATAGCAGATTTCTTTAAAAAGGGCTGCTAAATTAATATTTATTTTATCTAAATTATTCAGTTACTTTTTATCTAAATCTAGGTCCCTAGGACTCTGAATTAAATTAGGCTTTTTATTAACTATTTAATTAAAAGATACTATAGGTTATTCTTAATAAGAATACTACTATTTTAGTTATTTTCCCCCTCTAAGGAATTATTCTATAGAAGGTTCTAAGGGGCACTTAAATCCCCCTTTAAAGAGTTATCCCTAATAGAAGACCTCAGGAGGCTTAATTTTATAGAGCCTATAAGTTTTATAATTCTTATAAAGCTAGTCTTAGTAACTAGTCTTTTAAAAGAAATATAGACTAAGTAGGTCTTAGAACCTAAATTAGCTAATAACCTTCTAGGGATAGTCCTAAAGGCTAGTTTTTAAGCTTTAGGTCTTTTTTCTATAGGAATTAAAACCTTATAATAAGAGCTAATAGCCCTAATACTCTTATAATTAGTAGGGCTAATTTCTAAGGTAATTAGGGCATTTTCTTTAAAATCTACGGCCAATAATTATACTAGGCTAGCTAGTTTTATAGAATTTACTATTATATTTATAAGATTTATAATAGTAGAAATAATAAAATTCTATAAAAAGAAGGGTAAACTAGACTAGTGTAGGGTAGCCTATAGTCTCTCTATTAGAACATAGATAGCCCTCTTAGCTAGCCTATTTTACTTTTAGATATAAGGGGAAGAAGTAGTAAATTTTATCCCCTTTTTTGCTAGCCACTGCTAGTAAGCAGAATTAACTTCTCTACCCTTATTAAAACATAGATATTTAGGATATGTATTAAAATTAAGCTTTATAAGGCTTATTTTTACTATATCCCCCTCTAGTCTATGTAGAGCCCTAGGGGGGTCTAGAATTAGGGTCTTAGAGGGCCTTTTAACTGCTTTTATTTAATTATAGGTTAAGCAGTTAAAATCCTTTTCTTTAACCTTAGAAAAATCTGGGATTTCCTTAGCTAATAAGCTAGTTTTCTTTAGCAATAGTAGGCCTATGTGCACTATTCTAACATACTAAGTTCTAGCTAATCTTAGTAAATTTTAGTATAAATTTAGCTTAGGGTCTTCTATAAGGTCCCCTATAAGCTCTCTTTTAGCTACTATAATATCTTCTTCTTTAGCTCCTTACTAGGCCCCTTAAGAATTATAGGCCTCCTAGGGAGCTATTAGAGGCCTAGGGCCTTTTTTAACAGGATTTTTAGATACTAAATCTACTAAAGCCTCTTCTATAATTTTTCTAGGGGCCTCTAACAGCCCTATATTAGAAGGAAAGACTTCTATAAATTTAGGTGCCTAGCTTATAAGCTTTAGTAAAGAAGGTACTATAGAATTAGTGGGTTCTAGATTAGAACCCACTAATTCTTCAATTTCTAGGGATTCCTTAGCTTATATAGGTTTCTTAGAGGGAATTTAAACCTCTATAGGGTAGCTAGTAACTATATAACTAAAATAACTATTATAGTGCCTATAAGGGCAGCTAGAAGGAGGTTTTAAAAGGGGGGTATTAGTACTTCATAGCTAGATAAAACATTTATGCTTTTTAACGTTTAAAATACTAATATAAGACCTATTAGCTAAGAATAGCGAATTCTTATATATATAGCCTCCTACTAGATTGTGCTTTAGCCCACTCACTATATTTATATCTAATTTAGGAAAATATAGTGTATTTTATAGGACTAGGGGCCTATATTTATTAGGATTTTACTAATATAAAACCAAAAATTTAGCCTTTTTATATCCCTTAGGATAGATAAGACTACTACTAGTTATTATAGGCTTAGCTTCCCCTTTTTTTATAAGGTGTATAACTTATAAAATATTTCTTAGAATTAATTAAGTAAACAGTAGAACCTATATTATAAAGAAGAGCGTTTTTTATCTCTTTATTATAGAAATTAAAGGCTTTAGAGGATATTTTATCCTCTAGCTTATTAACTTTAGTGCTAGCTTCCCTAAAAGTAATAAATTCTTTAGAATAAATATTAAAATCTTTACTAAAATTACTGCTAGCACTAGGGCTACTTGGTCTTTTATAGGGCTTTAAAGCCCCTAAAGAAAGGTTAAAATTTCCTAGCATAAAGAATCCCTCTTAACCCTTATTATTATCCTTAGCCTTTTTAAAGGATTTTTTACCCTAACCTTTCCCCTTTTTCTTAGAATTAGGGTTAGAATTTCCCTTAATTTCTTAGGGGGAATTCTTCTTTTTCTTTTTATCCTTATAAGGATATTTAGAGGTTTTATTATCTCTAGAGCCTCTATATATAGATTCTTTAGAAGCAGTAGCTTTATAATTTCGAGCTTTAGATACTAAAGAGCTCTTATCCCTTTACTTCTTTAGTCAATTAGCTATAAGAAATTACAAATTTAGTGCCCCTATAGGGGCCCCTAGAGCCCTATTAGTTCTTATAAAAAACGTTGCTTTTTAGCCTACTAAGGGAAAGTTAACTTTAGAGCTTATAAATATTAGTTTACTTAGTCTATAGGCTCTATAAAAACGCTTACTAAATTTAGCCTAGCTAGTAGGTTATTAAATAAAGCATTAAAAGACTCTAGGGACCCCTTAGAACCTTAGAAATTTAGGCTATAAAATTAGTTATAAAGGGTACTACGCTATATTCCAGAACTCTAAGAATACTGCTAGATTAAAACACTATATACCTCTAAGGGGTTTTTTTGCTAAATTATAAGATTTTAGAGGCCTTTAGTGTAGCTATCTCTTAAAAGTATAAGAATTATAGCTTAGTTAGAATTGCTAAGGTTTTGAGTAATACTAGGATTTTCTAAGAAATTAGGTATTTTTAGTGCCCTAAATTAGATATTTAGGGCCTGCTTCTACTAATTAAAATTTTCTAGCCCCTTTAGCCTACCCCCCTCTAAAAAGCTATAAACCCTCTTATTAAATTCTTTAATAATAGAATTATTAAAAGAGTTTAGACTATTACAATTTTTAGGGCTTTCTTAAGGTTTTTCTTATATTAGCTTAGCTATAGGTTCTAAAGCTATAGCTAGGGCAGAGGTAACAGTAGCTACTAACATTTCTAATTTTTCTAAAATATTAGAAATATTATTATTTTGTTATAAAATCTATTAGTTTACATGCTCTGCCCACGACTGCTCTGGGGTAGGGACCCCTTAGCTAATTTAGCCTAAATCTCTTAAATCCATTTTTTTTTATTTTTGTTTTTTATTTTTAGAAGTAGGAATTCTTCTTTTTGCTCTTTTGAAGAAGGTAGTCTCCTAGGTTATAGTAAGTTTACTATATATCTCTTTCTTTTATAGAAGTAGGAACTCTTCTATATTTTTTTTTATAGAAGCAAAGTCTTCTATAATTTTTATTTTATTTATAAGAAATTGTTATAGGGTAAAATATCCCTTTTTTTACTAATCCTAAAATTTTATAGAAGTAGGAATTCTTTTATACTATATTATTCCTATTTTATAGAAGGGAAAACTTCTTTTTTAGTAAATTTATTCTTTTTATAAAAGGAATAAGGAGCTTCTACACTTTCTATAAATATAGTAATATTTTCCTTTATTATAGAAAAATTTAGTAAATTTTCTAGATACTAAAAGTTCTCTTCTAGGCTTATAACCTATTAGAAATAATAAAGGTAAGTGCTATAGAGCATAGCTTACTAAGGGAATAGGCTTAGTAAGCGTGTATATATAGATCCACTGCTCTATAGAGTAGAGCACTGTAGGAAGCTATAGTTCACTATATCTTATAAAATATAGAAGCTTTTACAATGCTTTTAGCACTATTTAATACACTAAAGAATTTATAATAATTGTTGGAATTGCTCTCAACGGCAAAACCTCGGTGCAGGCAAAATGCCGGGTGCAGCGTGTGTGGGCGACCGGGTGGGTCCGCCATAACGATGCACGCGGTCTGATTGGCTGCACTGCCGACCGCACGCGTGGCTATAACACTACCTTTTTCCTTACTTTATAAGCTTAGCTCTTAG
>SRPW01000039.1:0-58472 GCA_018360225.1 Claviceps pusilla | reverse complement strand
ATACAATACAGAGAGAAGAGAAAAAGTCAAGCAAGAGAAGCACAATTGCCTTTTTTGCAGCCGTATTGCATGGCAACTAGTTTGTAGCAATGAACCAGAATCGCGTTGAACGACTTGCTGTCATAACGAGTCCCTTGCCGCCGCGTCGCCCGTGTTGTAGAGAAAGATGGACACTCCCGGAATGAGGTCTGATGCTCACCTATTCCCATTGACTCCTATTGACTCCCACTGACTCCGATCCATTTCCCCCTCTTACTTCATCCATGTCCCCCTTTCCCGCTCATTTACTCTCCTCGTCATTTCTATTCCATACTCGTCCATTCGCAACGACGCTTACCCGCACGCATACATTCCGCAGCAACCTGCCCGCCCGTGACAGATAAACCGGCCCTCAGTCCATAGAGAACGGTTCATAGCACTGCACAATATACTCCCGTGCCCTTGTTTTTCGGCCATTGATGCGATAGGCGGTACACGGATCACCACCCGCTCTACACTAATATGACATGAAAAATTGCATTGACGTCAGCCCTCTGGCAACACACACGTTCGTGCTTTCTTTTTCTCTCTTTTCCTTTTCTTCTCTTTCTCTTCTTTTCTTATTCCTCTTCTTCTTCCTCTTCTTTTTGGCTCGCGAATTCGTCTGGCAATAAACAAGTATCTGGGAACAAAGAGGTCAACTTCTACTTACCCAACTTTCTATGCCGGCTTCGGGGCTCCAGCAGTGAAACTTGACCATTCGCAAATTCGTTTTGAATTCGCCCGTCTTCATATTCTTGTACCTGAAATACGGCCGTAGGACGTCGCAAGTTCCATATGTACCGCTACATATCTATTTAGCAAGAAACATGGGTTTCAATTAGCCAATGATTGCCATTATAGTGTAAAGAAGGATCAGCAAGTGAAGAGAAAAGGGGGGGATAGAATACAAAAAGCAGTTGCGTTCTTTAAATCAGTAAAAGTGGTAATTCTTTTCTTTTTCTTTTTCTTTTTCTTTTTCTTTTTCTTTTTCTTTTTCTTTTTCTTTTTCTTTTTCTTTTCTTTTTCTTTTTCTTTTCTATTTTTTTCTTTTTCTTTCTTTCTCTTTCTTCCTGTGTTTTCTGTCTTCTTTTCTTCTTCAATCTTCCCCCCTCATTCATCTCCAACGGACTCACCCCGAATAAAATCTCTGGAGGCTGCCACCCAGCAACGTCTGCCCGATTCTCGATCCAACCACCATTCACGACGTAATTGCTTTTACCATCCCTTCTCAGCCTTTGACAATAGACTGAAGTCAGAAACATGGTGAAGCATAAAAGGTACTTGAGTAGCATTGTTGCAATTTCTGTGGATGGCGCGTTTCTTTCTTTCTTTTTCGCCTTCTTCTTCTTCTTCTTCTTCTCTGTATTATCTCTTCAAGCTACTGTTCTGAAACGGCCGAAAAACAAGAAAGGATTCAGAAAAAAAAAAGAGATAGACAAAGAGATAGAGAAAGAGGAGAAAACAGATAAAGAAGAGGGAAAAAAAGAAAGAGCGCAGGAAAAAAGCAAGTCGGAAGAATCAAAGCCAGGTACTCAATTATGTACCTAATTTCCTAACGAGGGCGAATGAATAAATGCCGTGGCCGTGTAGTAGTTGCAACATGCCATGGACTTGCGGCAACCACCGGGAAAAAAAATTCTGCGCTTGCGTTTTCCCCATCTCCCAATTTAGTAGCAGAATATCACAGATTATCACGCATTGCTCGAGGTCGACGACGCCACCTGCGCTGCGCTCCTTGGGTACCAGACGGCCAAAGCGCCCACGATATGGCAGGTACGAAGTGGACGTGGAGACAATCGGACTGGTTCAATAGAGCGTCAAGCTGTATTGTCATGATACCATGCTGCCATGCTGCCATGCTGCCAAGAGGTCCAAGGTTAAAGGAAGCATGTTGATCGCGTCGAAGCGGCGGCCGCGGTAGCTGGGGTTGAAAATGGTTGCCGTCGTAAGGGAGGAGGCTGAAAAAAAAAACAGGACTATAAAAGAGGTGGGCTATTGATATACATGTGTGCATATTGGAAGGACTGAAAAATGTTTTGTTGTTTCATTCCAGCCCTGTTAATGGTGGTAGACGCGTCATGTTGGCTTTGTGTCAATGAAGCTGTCGATGAAGCTGTCGACGATGCTGTCGAGAACAAATAGCAACGCACCTATTTCGAGTGTCCATCCGCGTCTCGTGTAGCCGTTCTTTGCAGCATCTACGGTCTCAACCGGCCCGCAAAGGTGTAACGCGGCCTTTATTCTGAAACCTGCATGTGTGCAGGAAGAAAGTCGTGTTGTCGCGCCCGCCACAGCGTGGCGTCTGCTGACGGCGGCGGCCACGGCGACAGCCACGGCGACAGCTTCGGCTTCGGCTGCTCGAACTGCACGATTCCCATCGTCATCACCTTCAACCTCGTTCCTCACCAGTGACCAGACACCCTCGACCTCCAACCTCTCACCACCCCCCCCCCCCCCCCCCCCCCCTCCCCGAAATCCCACGAGCTGCGTATTCTTCTGCACAACTCTCGCCCCCCATGGCCGCCCAAGCTGGAGGCGACGAAGCCATGCGCGATCGCATCATCACACACATGAACCAACGACACAGCCGCGAACTCACCCACTACCTCCGTCACTACTGCGGCCTCACCAGCCGCCAGGCCGCCGGCGCATTCCTCCGTGACGTGACCCTCCGCGGCATGCGCATCCGCGCAGCCGGCGCCGACCACGTCGTCGACTTCCACCCCCCGCTGCCCTCCTGGAACCACGTCCGGCCCCGCGTCGTCGAAATGGACGCCATCGCCCGCCAGAGCCTCGGCATCAGCGACATCTACATGGACAAGTATCAGCTCCCCGGCCCCGCCGATCTGGTAGTCATGCTCGGCATCGCATCCTATTTCCTCTCCCTCGCCAGCCTGCCATGGGTTGTGCCCGGCTCATCCCTCTGGCACTTGCTGGCGGCCGTTTTCCCCGGCGGGCCCGAGGCCTTTCGCTGGCTGGTCAAGGCGCTGATTCTGCCCGTCGTCGTGATTCATACCCTTGAGCCCTTGTATCTGGACTTGTCGCGGCTGCGGAAGCATGGTGTGGATAGGTGGTCGGCCCAATGGTGGATGTGGATCGTCAGTTGCGTCTTCGAGGGTCTGATGGCTTTCAGGAGGTTTGATGGCGTCATTGCCAGGAAAAAGGTTGAAAAGGCGGCCAAGGAGCATTGAATGTGGCCCTCCACAACTTCAGTTGGGGTACCCCTTTTTTCTTTCTTTTTTCTTCAAATAAGAAAATAAATACATCTGTGATTGCTGCTGTTATGAGCGAGCGCAAAGATGTTGCCAACTTCCAATCTCAATGGTGAACTCAAAATAGAAATAGGTCGATGGGACAGCTTTCCATATTGCTACACATGTATCCGACGACCACCACCGAATCTTTTAACTGCAAATCTTGATGTGAATGCTGCTTTCTAATTCCAACCAGCTGCCTTCTTTCCAGAGACACCATATCAAGACAGTTGACACGTCTATTCCACCCCTACCATCTCCTTGTCATGCGTCCTGGTACCCGTCATAATCATCATAATTCCCCTGCATCGCTTGCGTGCTTACCCAGTCCACACTCGCCAGCCCTCTTAAAAACCGATTCTCCAGGTCATGAGCGTCCTTGTGCCAGTCGCATGCAAAATCACATTCCGGTTCTGATGTCTCGCCAAAATACTTACAGATTTGGGCATGTCGGCACGACTTGGTATTTTCGCAATACACTGCCAAGGCCTCCAAGCTGCGTAACCTCGCCGCTGCATTTGGATTTCCCCTGCAATCGCACCGCACCATTCGCATGACCCTCTCCAAGTCTTCACGGCTGTAGTAGAGAAAGCAGTAACTTGCGTTGCCATCGCGACCTGCGCGGCCGGCTTCTTGGTAATATCCCTCAAAAGACTTAGGTATCCGCCAGTGGACAACAAATCGAACATTGTCCTTGTCGATGCCCATGCCAAACGCGGTTGTGGCCACGATGACATCATACCCTGGTTCGTTGTTGATCCATCGGCTCAATGTGTCCTCCTTCACTTCGTTGGATAGTTTTGCGTGAAACGGACGGGCGCCCACACCAGCGTCCCGTAAGGCCGCCGATAATGATTCGCACTCGTCTCGTGAAATGGTGTATATGATTCCCGGCACGTTCTCTACTCTTTCGCCCTTTTCTTGCAAATGTTGGTTCCGGATTGCTGCTCGCCGTCGTTTGTAGACAGCTCGTATCCATTTCAGAAAATCCGCAAGTCGATCATCGTCTTCATCTTTGGTATAACGGATCTCCAAGTGCAGATTGTGGCGCTGAGGACTCATTAGGAATAATTTGACTTTGTCTGGCGTCTCATCCAGCTTCAATGTGTGAAGCACATCCTGTCTAACCTGAGGGTTCGCCGTCGCCGTAAGGCACATTATAGGCACATCAGGAAATGTCTCACGAAACCACGAGAGTCGTTTGAAGTCTTTGCGGAAATCATGGCCCCATTCTGAGATACAATGTGCTTCATCAATGGCAATCCTGGCAAGTTCTCTTTGCTTGTGTACCAATTGAAGGCGTTCACGAAATCTGGCCCCAGAACACAGCTCTGGAGTTACGTACAAAAGCCGGGTCTTGGGGTGGCCAGTTTCCAAGTCTCGCTGAATCCGATTCTTCTCGGGAAATGGGGTGTTGCTATTTAGTGAGCTGGCATCAATACCGGCTGATTTTAGAGCTTCTACCTGGTTTAACTATTCGTCATGTTTGAGCACGCGAACTTGACATGTTTATTTGAGCGGTTAACATGGACGGACTGACCATGAGACTAAGAAGCGGGGAGACGACCAGAGTTACTTTGACAGGCCATGATTAGCGACCGCGGCCGACTCACTCATACTTGGTCTGAACATAACTCACTGCCTGGACTGATGACAGCGGGGAGTTGAAAGCATAGACTCTTGCCGAAAGAAGTAGCAGCCTGTACATAGACGTCGAAGCCATCTAGGGCTGCTTCAATGATCTCTCGTTGATGTGGTCTTGGCCAACGTGTTAGTGAGAGTGTCAACGAGTCGCGTCCAAAAAAAAAAAAAAAAAAGCAAACTTCGCGCTACACAGCGCGACTTGAACATCTCGAGCAGCCTTTGAGGCTTCGCCTACCTAAACTCATCTTTGTTGAATTGTCGTCGAAGGGTAAATCCAATATCTGTACATGAGCTGGTGCGTTGAAGGACCGGCATGGTACAAGGGGCAAAGGGAACTGTGAGCCCCCTAATTGTACATGGCGGGTATAGTACCGTCTGGTGAGAAGGTAGTGAAGGGTGGCTCAGCTGAAGGGGGCACAATTCGGTTGATGGCGGGCGTCAAGGCTAAACAGATTGTCGATTGATGTCCAAGTAGGTAGCCAAGTCGAGCATCGACATGTTGAGGACGACGGACATTATTGACATGATTCAAGTAGAGGAAGGAGCCTAGCACTGCGAGTACCACGGTGAGCACCAAGCACTGAGCAACTGGTTAATGTGGACATGGAGGCAAGCGCGTTCCGCCAACCGTACCTGTCTGAGACTTGACATGACGAAAGTCGAGGTACGTGCGAGCTGATTGGCCCTGGACTGGGCGCTTCCGCTTCCCGGCTAGCACGCCCCAATGGGTATATGCCAAGATTTGTAATAGTCATACACCAGACACCCGTGGCATGACTTAAGATAAGTACAGGTTAGTACTTAGCAAGTACCTACCCAGGTACCAACTTGAGGTCTGTTGCACATTAACGCCATAAAGATATATGTGCATTACCATCAGCTTGAGCTTTTGTTGGGAAGCAAGCGACAGCATCTGCGACTTCGCCTAGAGCCAGGCCCTTTTCGCAAACGTCGCCTCGCTGCACGTCAATCAAGAAAGAGTCTGGTGAGCCTGACAAAGACGGGTGCCCAATGATTGTCGCCCAAAGCAAAGTGCTTGCCTTAAGTAGGTAGGTAGGTATTTGGTTGCGCATCATTCGCTCTGCAATCAATGACTTGGCGGCGCCCACCAAGCCCAAGCGCGCCCCCCCCCCCCCAACCTCTTTCCTCAAAGCTGCGTCCACGTTAGATTGTAGTCCAGAGTGGGCGTGGGTATAGGTACCGCCAAGTACTTCCCTAGCGTGCCGAGTAAGGAGAATTAGTCCAAGCCACCAGCCATTGCCCCCAGACTTCTACCACTCTGCGCCTTGGTCGATCTTCGCGTCTGATGCATCAATAGCTGTCCTCTTCTCGCCGACCACCTCCACCATCATGAGACTGTGTACGGACCACCTCATCCGGAGTCTCGTCTCAGTCTCGATCGGCTTGAAGAAGTAGTCAGAGCCCCGAACACCCCGCTCTCCATCTCTGCCTGGTACAAGACATTCCGGGCCCTAGCTTAGGGCAAGCGATCGCCGAGGGCGGCCTCAGGCGCTTTGAAACAGTCTGAAAGAAGACCGCGATCATCCAACGACTCATTGTTCGGCGGTCCCACTCGAACTGAGAGCATCGAAAGAGCAACGTCGTCCAACATCTGCCGCAACGGCTGCCACCGCGATCCGTCAAGCCTCTCTCGCTGTAGCTATAGCTGTTGCCGTTGCTGTCGCCTTCCATCATGGAAAGGCCCGACAAGACGTCTGGGGGCACCACGGCAGCCTTATCCTCGTCTATTCGTCTTCTATCTGACAATCCTTCCCAAGGTCGACGTCCAGTTCCCAATTCCGCCGCAACCTCAAACTGCCCGCCGCCGCCGCCGCCTCCGATTCCCAGTCTTCGAAATGCCTCCTCGAACGCCAGCCTGTCGGCTTCCGCCTCGCTCACAACCTCCGCGCAGGTCATTGCTCTGGCTCGAGAAGCTATGCAGATGGCCCTTGAAAGCGAAGGTGCCGCTGTTGATGCTGGTGCAGTTGGTACAGGATTGAGATCTGGTGTCACCGTTGACTTGAGCCGCAGGGGCATCCAAAAGCTACCAGAAGAAGTCGTAGTTATCGTCAAAGACCAACTCGAAAGGTACATCCTACCATGTGCCTCCTCAGGATGATTTTATCGTCACACTTTTCGGCTAACCATATTTGGCGTTGCCATCGCATCACAGGCTTGCATTGTCACACAATCTTTTAACAACTTTACCCCCAAAATTCGCCGAATGCACATCGCTGCGATATCTCAATATCAGAGGCAATCAGATTAAGGAGTTCCCCCCGGCGGTAAGAGACGACAACCACTATGCGTCACCTCGACCAGCATCTTTATCTAACGCCTGCACAGCTCTGCGAATTGAAAGCACTCGAAATTCTCGACCTCGGTCGCAATCAGCTCAGGGTGCTACCGCTTACTATATCGAAATTAACATCTCTCAAGGTTCTGTCTGTGCCCAAGAACCAGATTCGCGAGTTGCCTCTGTGTCTTGCCGACATGGGCTCTCTTCAAGTACTCAAATTTGAAGGCAATCCAATCAGCTTTCCGCCGAAAGACGCCATTCGACCGCAGACGGGCAGTCCACCCAATGACGGCATCACAAGAGAGACGGAAGTCACCGAGGTTGCTGTCACGTCCATGATCAAGAAATTTCTGCGGCATTATGCCATCACAGGACGAATGGAGGGTGATATCACGGGAGATGAGTCCAGTGAAGGCGGTGCTGAGCCGCAGAGGTTTCCTCTCAAACGAGTGGCTAGTGGGCGATTTCCCATCAAGGTAAACGGAGCCGACGTACCGGATAAGCGATCTCCTAGTGGTGGACCCCGACCACCCCCGATACCCATCAGATCGCACTACCGCGGCTTGTCGCAGCAGAATACAGCTATACGTCGCCCTGGAGTTATGCCCCTGACCATCGGCAACGTGAACGAAAGGCTTCGTAGCAATTCTGAGACTTTATTGCGAGCTGACCGTGGTTCTGATGGCCGTAGTCGACGCATGGGGATTGTGTCGCGAAAGGCCTCCGAGCTTGGCACATTAGACGAGACTCGTGCGAACAACCGATTCAGCCATTACCGCGGACTGAGCCATGGATCTGCCATGCAGGGTACACCTCCTGGCGCCAAGAGCCCGGCCATGTCAAACGAGCAGTATCTCCAGCGTCCGATCTATGTCCGACGTTTATCAGTTCTTCCAGAGCGCCGACGAGAATCCAAAGTATCTGATCCGGTTGTTGAAGCTGCCAAGGGGATTCTGTATTCAGTTTTCCAGATCCATCCCATGATACAGATGCTGATGACGTTGATAAGCGATGGATCCGCCAAACGATCAAGCTTGGAGATTGTTTTCTACAATACCAACTCACATGTCGAAGAGCTAGAGCAGGAGATTCAAAGGCATGATACAACACTACTAGAAAGTGATGAATATTCTGTCCGGGAAAACGAAAGTGTGTATCGTGCATGTCAAACGCTCGTGAGCGCCTATGGTCATGTCTGCACACTCTTGGCCGAAAAGATTGATGCTTTTGTCAATAACGGAGACGCCCGATACATTCGTACGCTCCTGATGTTGCTTTACAACAGTATCATGGAACTTCGTGTTACCTCGGCATCTATGACTGCTTCAAGACCACAATCTCCATCCTGGAATCGAGGCCTCCCCGACACGAACGAGACCATGAAACCCTACCAACGAGAACCTTTTGCTACCCCAACCGCAGACAGATCAGGGATACTGCGAGGTCGGAATGGGACTTTTGTTCACAATCGGGGCAACCTACGGGTAGCGACTGATATAGCGGGGCAGCAATCCAATGGACAGTCCCTGACGGCCAAGATCGCCGCAGTAACCCCACGATCTGGCGAATCCTTCTCTTCTACGGGCAGTCGGGATATGGCAATAGACTACACAGGAGAGGATGTCCAGTTTGAGAGGATCTTCCTATCTTTACAGAAGTCTACGGATGCCGTTTCTCGTACTTTGCCCAGTTTCCACGTTCTGCTTCAGGGTTGCCTACGATCGGCTATGCAGAAGCGTGCACCGCTTGCCTATGCCCAGGACTGGAAGAACTTGATTGCCGTCTGTGGGCACGCAATCCAACAAACCGAAATCATGAGAAACAAGCTAGCAATGATCAAACTCAAGGATCCTGGCGTGCGATCACAGCCTGCTTTCTGGAAGCTTTGCCACAATTTTGTGCAGGCCTGGACCTCATTTGTTCATAGCATCAAAATGTCCATCAACAGAGCAAGCATTCCATCCGACACTCCAATGCGCCTTAGGCCGGTGCAACAAAGCATGAAGGAGACCGGCATCGCCATGGTGCAATCACCCTGGCATCACTTGCTGCCATCTTCTGGTCTCAACGGCAGCTTGGGTAATCACTACTCATCACAGAGCGCATCAGTTTCGCAAATACCCATTACTCCTCAGAGCGCTGCTCTTGGCCCTGCCCTGCAGGCTACTGTATCAACGACCCCTCACAGTGCCTCCTTTGCAGCGGCTTTCCATGGCAATGTCTTTGACCGTGCGGATGCTCTCATGGCGAATCCAGGTATATCCATGTCTCGGCATGGAACATTAAGTAGGGGCCATTCGGGCTTTAACTCACTTTCATCCATCTCATCCATGTCGTCTGATGGCAACTCCACCGCGTCATCGTCTTTCAGTCCAAACGCAGGCCTTGGGCTGGCACGACTAAACGGCACTCGAGGTGCGCTCTAGCAAATTCCACTGAACATTACTTTTGTAGCAAAGAAGCTGGGTATTCTAGCTGGGAGGTGTTTCACAAAAACTCTGCTGGAAAGCTTGTCTCTCTCTCCTTTTTTTTTTTTTTTGTTTTTTGGAACTCACCACGACTTCAAAAAGATGGAACCCCGGCCAATGATGACAATCCGTTCTTCACGGTTAAAGGTAGCCGGTGTCATGCTGTCTCTCTTACTTCCTTTTTTTTGTCCTTTCTCGTTGATATTTTGTCTTTCGCATAGCCTGGCGTTATGGAAACATGACCAGAACTCCTGGCCTGGATGGTCACACGAACTACGGCGATGCCAAGAACTATGGAATTTTTTTATGTTTTTTTTCATGTTTTTATCTATTTTTCCCCCCTCATTTCATGGACGGCTTAATGCTATCCTCATACTTATCTGTTTGGCATGACTCATGACACACGTCATGGGCCCTGACTAAATTATTTGACGTCGATCTCAATGATCTTGACGTGTATACCTTGTTTGAACAGAACGCCATGAGCGAAAGAAGAAGAAAAGATCTCATGCAAATCATGAAAAGGGCCAAACGAGGCAGAGAAATAATCCAGATATATTGTACTTTTTTTTTCTTTGGAAGCGCGGTCGGCGCGCAGGGCAAAAAGATGGATGGACTTTCGCATTTTGTATGATTATATAGCCAGGAAATGATGATGTGGTTGAATTTTATATGCTACAGATTTGATTTGAGCTCAGCACCGATCATGTCTTGCACCTAACGAGGCACACAATACATGTAGTGGCTGGTTCGCCGTGCTGCCTGCGTCTTGACTGGGACCTACCATGGTGATTCATCTACCATAGGCCATTGAGTATTCGCGACACAACCAACGACCAACCAGCCTTTGCGTGATGTCTTTTAGTAGACAACGAAATAGGACGAGTTGAGAGTGAGGGCGATATAAGTGTGGAGGCGTGACATGTGCTGATTACTCGTGTGATGGTGATGACTAGTTTTTATTCTTATTCTTATTTTTATTTTTTTTCTTGGTCAGGTGCACATGGAGCTGCAGCTGAGATCGGTCGAGCCAGCGATGACAAGCATCAACACAACGTCACACGACTAAGCCCGCCGTGGATAAAATCATCGTCGTCATCCTCGCCATCGGCAACAGCAGCGGCAATAACAACAACAATAGAAGAAACAAGACATGCATCACCTTTCTACACCAGCCTCCCAGGCCTCCTCATCCACATCCACATCCTCATCACCGACCCGCCGGCACTCGTTTGCCTCTCGTCCGTCGCTGCTCTCCATCCCCTCCACAACCACTACTTCTGTACACGCGCAGCCCATGCACGTCCACGCCCACGCCCACGCCCACGCCTGCGCTTTCACCTTCGCCTGCGCCTCGCCGTCGCCGTCGCCGTCGCCCACGCCCACGCCCCCTTCGCCCGAAACGCAAAGGCACGTCGCCGAGGCGCGCGCCGCCGTCGTCGCCTCCATAAGCAACCTCCTCGACTCGGAGCTCCAGTCCCGCGCGGGGCTTCTGCACGGCAACGCCACCGCGCTGGACAAGCAGGAGCGGGATGTGCTGCGCGCGACGGACAAGCTGCGCCGGGAGAGGGAGAAGCTGGCCCGGGAGGCGGACAGGGCGGCGCGCAGGATCAAGGAGTTGGGGAATGTGCAGAACTGGGCGGAGGTGCTGGAGAGGGGCTTCTTGGTGCTGGAGGAGACGGTGAGGCTGGCGAATGGGGGGCAGAGTGAGGGGAGTGACGATGGGGGTGGGAGCTGTAGTTGTAGTGAGTGCGGAGGGAGCGATGATGATGGTGATGATGATGGTGATGATGATGGTGATGATGGACAGGACGGGGATCGAAACGGGCAGGACGATGGCGAGGACGGGCTTGCGGAGGAGGAGGAGGAGGAGGGGCAGGAGGAGCAGCTTGATGCAAAGGTTGTGATGGACGTGGATCTTGATGTGGCGAACAGAATGCATCATGGACGGGATGATACGACGCTGGATACTGGCAAGGATACGAATCCCTCGATGCGGCCGCAGCAGAATGGGCATCTGGACGTCAAGATGACTCCTGCCACGACCAATATCAAAGGGGGCTCATCAGAGTGC
Organism: Claviceps pusilla; assembly: GCA_018360225.1. Taxonomy (NCBI): domain Eukaryota; kingdom Fungi; phylum Ascomycota; class Sordariomycetes; order Hypocreales; family Clavicipitaceae; genus Claviceps; species Claviceps pusilla. The sequence continues at coordinate 46,712 of SRPW01000039.1, read as the reverse complement.
GCGGTTTGATGTACATAGGAGTTTTGTATTTTTTGCTTTTGTTTTCCTGACCCTCGCTGGGTGTACAGAAAGCATGAGGGCGGGAGGCACTATCTCTTATTGATAGGTTAAGTCACATTCCATCGATGACGTACATTTCGACCCGGTTCGCTTTTTGGCATTCCCATTACTGCTTTGGTCTGCTAATTACACGTGACGCCTACACTCACATGCCCCTGTCTCTGTGCCATGAAATGTTCTTTTTTTTGTTCTCTCTGTCGTTTCCCGCTGTCATGACGAGATTTCCCAAATTAGTGTCAACACCGTCTACAGAAGTCCAGGCAAGATGCCGTATCTCTTCTTCTTGTACTTATCCGGGAACTCCTTGCGATAGGCCATTTCTTTGCCCTTGGCCCATGTGTACATTTGAGCAGCGCCAATAGAAATGAACAGTGCGACTGTCCAGTCCCGGGAAGCAATAATCATTCCAACCCATGCCAAAATCTCGTACATGTAGTTCGGGCAGGTGACAAGCGCAAAGCCATAGCCCAAGGGAATCTTGCGCTCCGTGCCGCCAGGAGATCGGAGAGACGACAGGTACAAGTGTACTAGTGCATTGCCGGTTTCGCTGAAAAGATAGAGGGCCAGTCCGACGAGGTCGATGAGTGGCTGTTCCGCGCGAGCAGCCAACGATCTAGGACTGTAAATGGATAGGGCGCATAGCAGACCAGATAGAGCCCAGTAGAAGAAACTGTTTTTGAAGATGTTGAAGACGGGCATGGTGTTGGCGGAGAATTTGTGAACAAAGAGCGTCTCAAGCTCTCGCTTGATGAAATGGGCCACAATCATGCCAAAGCTGAGCCATTGGGTCGAGGACATACGGCCGGCTCCATCTTTGTAAATATACGGTCGTGCGGCGACAACAAAGGCGTGGAGAAGGATAGGTCCGAGATACTCGATGATGAAGACGGTTCTCCACGCGATTTGAGGTCCTAAAAGCATGACATTTGTTGGTCTGTGTGCCCTTTGTTTTTTTAATGGGCCGAAATGGAAATGCTTACCGAGATCTTTGACAAGAACCTCTTGCGCAGCAACGACGTTGGGCTCATCTGAAAGCTTGGCCTTGCGATTCTTCAACGTCTTCTTGGTGGACGGATCGAAAATACCGATACGATTGAAGTCGCCAATCTTGGCCTCCTGGGCAATCAATACCTTGAGATCCCCGATCGTGGCATCACTAGGCAGCTGCACCGAAGCGGGAAGCCTCTTAATGGGCTGCTTCGAAGCTGCGCATAAAGACCTTGGTTAGCTCTAGCTCGTCAAAGAGCACCAGAGTTTGAGTTCACGTAGCATCTGGTAGCTACATGGAATCAAATAGAGCAGAACAAGCATACAGCGGTTTGTGAGTCTGATTGTCGTATTAGCCATTGTGGACTGACGATCAAAGGAGGACCTCGGATTGTTGGATGGAAGCAGACGACGAGCTGACAGAAGGGTCGTCCGCTGTTGGGAAATTTGATGGGATGCAATATCGCGGGCCTGCCCAGTTTCCGCGACCCGCCCAACTCGGTGGCAGGCGGGTGGCCGACAGGTGGTCGACCGGCGACAGGTGGCGGGCAGATGGCAGACAGGTGGCTCAGATGGCCCCACCCCAGTCACTTCGGCCGGCCAGTGCTAGCTGAATGTTAGTAGAGGACGATTCATACCAGCACACAAGTCGACATCAATTGTTTCTCAACGTTCCATGCCACGTCAATTCCAAGGGCCTTCAAGATTCAAACATCCTGTCTTGCCATTAATGGCTCTTCGTCTTTCCATAAGCTCTTGGAGGGCAGGCAAGTCCTTGCCAAGCTGCATGGCGACACCGGCCCAACAGTCATCTGACCAAGGCTGATCTGTTGACATTTAGGCCGTAACCCAATTGCATCAAGAGCGTCGCATGGTACGCCCGCCCCGGTTGGCGATGTGCTTGCAAGTGTCGGAGTCTACAACTGTGGCACGCCCTATTGCCTATTACTGTCCCCAGCTGGATCACTGAATTTCTGAATCGCCCATCTGTCTGCGAGTGATTCGTTTGTTTGCCAACTGCGTTTCAATGTGACAGTGCTCTCCGCCAAACACGGACAACACGAACCACGGACCATGGCTTTACACCAGTGCCAAGTGCCTGATTCACAGTTTCGCCGTCAACGACTGTACCAGCCGGCAGCTTGCTGGCAGACCGGCGGTCCGGCACTCCGTCGCTCTTTGTCAAATACTTCCTTCGGTATTCTATGTTTCGTGTTTCTCAGGCATTTACGTGATTGTAGAATCACCCGTCTTCGCCTTTGAGCTCGCAGTCGTCTCTTGCGAGCCAACACATGGATGGAGCCCGACCCAATTTCTGCCTCGAGCATATAATGATACCGTCTTCTGTTTTGCTTCTACAAAAAAGTACTTGCTTCTCTTTCTCTCCTTTCATCTCGTATGTTTCTAGATTGCTATGTTTCTTGTCGCTTTCCGTGTTCAAGTGACTCCCATTTAGGGAGCTCGTCATCGACGTATTCAGAGAGAAGGTACTAGTCAATCCTTTTGATGCATCATCGCTCGAAGCAGCACACCTCATTCTGCGCAGTCTCGCTATTAATATACATCAGCAACGACTCATCTGCCGAGAACTGCATTGGATGACCCAAGGACACAAAAAAGAAGAAAAGAAAGAAAGAAAGAAATTAAAGAAAACACAGATGAATACACTGCTTCTGCTCTATTCATCTCTTTTCGTCCTCATCTCATCTCAACCGGAGCCCATTTTCTCTTCCATTTCATCACTTGCTTAGCATCACCAGCCGACGTCAAGCGCCATTAAACCAGGAAGAGCTTTACACTTTCAATCATGAATCCGTGCGCAGACGACTTTAGGCCTCTTTCGACTCCAGCTATAGAGAGCTCATCATCTGTGATAACCTTGGACCGAGATGCTGGCTCATCTGGCTCTGCAGGTATCCGCTTCAGGACGCCAGAATCAGATAAAACACATCAAGTAATCGAGCCCCTGCCTTACGATTTGGAACAAGCTTTGGCACCTCTTCAAATACCACTTTTCAATCAAGCAACACCGTATGCCTCCCTCCCCTTTGGCTTTCCCTTTGGCTCACACCAGATTTGGAGTGTGCAGCCATGGTACAACCCAGTCGTTGTGTCAGGACGTGATTGTGGTACATCTCTGCAGCCTCTTCATGACTCATTATCTTTTCGCATGATGAATACTATGCTAGCCCATACGAGCAGTTTGCAGCCTTCCACGATTGCAAGCCCCGAGGTTGTCGTAGAAAGACCCTCTACGATCAGGCCTGCTCCTGGCAGACAACTTGAACAGGATCCGCTGTCAAAGCAATTCAATCAAGACGAGTTAGGGAGCAGCATCAAGAGGAGAGACCTGGAATACCTTATTTCTGGTCTGAAGCCTTTGGCGTGCACTGCCTCCGTTGCCAGAGGATGCAGAATCGGCAGTTCTTCGCGTGGGCTGCGGAAGACCGCTCGGAAAACTCGTGAGAAATCATCTTCTGTTCTGGGCTCAACACAAGACCTCTGTCATCATGGCCGTCGCCAATCCCAGGACTTGAGCGTTGAGAGGCTTTCATCCCTACCAAGTTGTGCCAGCTCTGCAAGTTCTGCAACTTCAGCGGCCCCTTCCGCAACTTCCTCTCCGCCTTGGTCTGATAACACCCTGCTCTTGATGAACGAGGGCCTTTCATCGTCAGATGTGCTAAGTTTGGACACCCTGAAACTGCCCGACTCACTCCATTCGTTCAATATCTCATTATCTGATGAGTCCAACAGCCTGCAACAACTGCCACATTTGCACAATATAGCTTCAAGTGCCTCTCCTCAAAATAGCCCTCAACAGCAAAGTTCGCGACCATTCGAGGCGCAACAATTGACGGAGCTTGAAACTGTCAAATCTTCCGAGCAGTCATCCAAGCCTCTCACGGACTTGAGTCAGGGTATTAACAGTCTGTCGATCTCAGATACTACAGTCTCTGTGAGAGTCAAATCTCCCCGTTCCTGGCAGATACAAAAAGCAAGTCAAATCACTCATCTAAGCGATTACTGACATCTCGGCTCTTAGAATGACCTCGAGAGTGCGACTGCTATCAACCTGCAACCTGAGGCTCTTGCCAGTCTCACGAATGGGCACTGCATAACCAAAGACGAACCAAAAGATTCAAGCATAAAGACGCCGGCTCAGGTCAACTCCGAGCCCTGCATATCGACCAGTCTCCGCTCACAGTACGATGCACAGCCGTCCACGCCAAGGCTTGAATCGTCACGCAAATGTTTCATCTCAAACTCGGATGAAGACGCGAGGTCAAACGCGTTCTCGGCACCTACCAACAGAGGGGCTTTCGGTACATCTCAGATGCCAGCCGCCACCAGCTCTGTAAGAAACGCAACCGAATCAGGATCATGGTCACAATCTAAGAGATGGATGAGCCAGACGAGCAAGGAACGCATGATATTTCAAAAAATGGTAACAAATCTCTTCCACCTGAGCGCTAACAATTCTCCATTTGTGCCGCAAAGTCCGGCCGAATTAACTGCTTTTCGCGCGGAAATGGCGGACATCAAAAAGAAACGCTTGTCACGAGAGGTGGGATGGCGGGTCGCCACGATGGAGCGCAAAAGAGCACAGTCTAAAGATTCTGGTGAGCAGGCCGTGAAGCTTGTTCCTTTTCTTCTGGGAAGACAATTCAAGGACACGCTATCGCCAGTGTTTGCATCCCGAAATTGTTTTTCGGAGCATATCTCCAAAGACGATACTCAATGGGTGCCATGGCCATCGTTGCCCGAGTTCAAAGACGAAGGAGATAAGCGATCGTCGCAGCATGGGCGGCGATTTCCGCTACCAAGGCTGGCAGTCAACTCCCAGTCCTTTGCCACAGTATCCAACTATGGGTACACAGCCTCACGGCAAATGAAGACCGTGAAGATAGACACTCGCTTCATCCATCCCGCAAGTGACTTCACTGACCAGTCTGATTTCTCCCTCGAGCTGTCCCTTACAGAGTATGATGTGCCATATTACTTACTTGAAGCAATACAAGCCATGCAAGAGGAACTAGACGATTAGATTGGGCTCAATCTGGCGTTTATGTAAAGCTCTGGGTAGTTCAAAGTCCGCATTGATGCTCTTATCAGAATGAGCAATGGAAATGAGAAGATTCTATTCTGCTATGATTAGGATTATTACTTATTTTATTTATTATTTTGTCGTTGCGTTTTGTTTGCAAGGATATACTATGGCAAGTATAGCAACAAAACGAGGCTTCCTCATGGACTTGGATGAACATCATTTGGGAGTTAACGTTCGCAGCACAAGACAGCAAGGGCGTACAGGGAAAGAAGGAGTGGAAAACCGGTCAAAAGAAGGGCCAAATATGTATCTATATCAAGTAAATAAAAAGTTCTTAACTGTGTCCTCCGAGAGGCTTGTTGTCACAAGTCCTCATTAGAAAATAAATAAGACGCTTAAACACAATGGGCAACGGACAGTTCTTGGTCATGACGAAACATGCGCAACTGTAGCCTCCAAGTACAGTCTGCCAATGAAAAGCTGCATTGTTTTCCTAGAGTGGTGCCCCACACCTGCCATGAACGAATCCACACCTCCTTCGCTAAGCACGGCTAAACCAATTATTCCGTAGCCCTCACAGGCGGTACGTACTTTCGGCCTAACGACAAACCCACAAACCACAATTTTTCGATGCAGCCGAGCCCTCTTCGACCTTTGGCCTTGTTGACCCGACGAAAAAAGTTCACCTTGTTTCCCATCCCACATCCGTCGACAATTCGATTGCCTGGTGCATCATAACCATCAGGTGAGTTATCAACCTAAACAAGCTGAGCGAAACAACAGGAACAGACAGAGAGAGAGATGCAAAGAAAGGGAAAGGACAAACTCGATATGCTCTCACGATAACGGACGCAGCGCAGCGCAACAACCTCTTAGAGATCCCCGCGAGCGATGTTCATTCGGCCGTCAATTACAAGAAGCGACTAGGATGCTTTGCTGCGTTCCTCCGACTCGGGTCCTTGATCCCTATCTTTGTCCTTTTCTCTCTTCTGTTCCTCAGAAAAACTGAAGCTCAACATGCTTTACTCTTCCTCTCGATTCTCATGTCTCGGCGTTGAAAGCTAACCTCATCTTGCTTCCACCAATTAGTCTTCGCAATCATGGGTATCTCGCGTGATTCCCGCCACAAGCGCTCCGCCTCCGGTGCCAAGCGTGCCTACTACCGTGCGTAACAGATTTGAATATATGCAAAAAATAATACACCCCTTTTTTTTTTCCCGTCGTTGCATACACACCCGTCGAAAGCCCGTATGAGTCTTTCAAAGGTCGTTGGTGTGGTTTTCATTTTTTACCACACACCTTTTGAATAGAATCATGCGTTCTGACCTATCTCAACAGGGAAGAAGCGCGCTTTCGAAGCTGGTCGCCAGGGTGCCAACACCCGTATTGGCCCCAAGCGTGTCCACACCGTCCGCACCCGCGGCGGCAACCACAAGTACCGTGCTCTGCGTCTCGACTCAGGCAACTTTGCCTGGGCCTCCGAGGGCTGCACCCGCAAGACGCGTGTCATTGCTGTCGCCTACCACCCTTCCAACAACGAGCTCGTCCGAACCAACACCCTGACCCGCAGCGCCGTCGTCCAGATTGACGCCGCTCCCTTCCGACAATGGTACGAGGCTCACTACGGCCAACCCCTCGGCCGTAGACGCCAGAAGGCCCAGGCCGCCAAGGAGGGCAAGACTGAGGAGGAGGTCAAGAAGAGCAAGTCTGTGGAGAAGAAGCAGGCCGAACGCTACGCCGCCAGCGGCAAGGTCGACCCCACCCTTGAGAAGCAGTTCGAGGCCGGTCGTCTGTACGCCATCATCTCCAGCCGTCCTGGTCAATCCGGTCGCTGCGATGGCTATGTCTTGGAGGGTGAGGAGCTTGCTTTCTACCAGCGCAAGCTACACAAGTAAGCGTATCGTTTATATTCATCTCTTGTCTCCTGGAGAAGAGCAGAGGCGACGCGAGGGAAAGATACAATGATACAATGAAAACCAAAATACGTCAAAGTCATGTTCTCGTGGGGTAAAATTTGCTTTAAAGGAGTAGGGTGGACTGCAAGACACATAACAACCAAAATAAAATGATATGCGTCTTCAGGTCGTCTTCTTTGTCTTCTCCGATCCTCCTTATAACGTCCTCTCTCTACCAACCAGTGGTAATGGTGTCGAAGGAATATTATTTTTTTCTATAATTTGTCTTTGATAATAGGGGCCGGTGTCTGGCATTTCAAGGGCATTGCAAAGGGGCAGACGAGAGCCTCCTCCTACGTCACAATGGCCGTGGGAATGAAGGCTTGTCTATAGGAAATGAAAGAGGAAATCTAAACAAGAAAAAAAAGCCAAAAAAAAAAAACTTTTAAAAAAGTCGTAAAGAAAATGTGTCTATCCAACTGTGCGACCGTGGACTGGTGGATGGGTTTCTTTGATATCCTCACGCTGCAGAGAAATGAAACCACTTCGTTACGTTGTTATGGCTTCTGTTAAACATACATTACCTGCTGGAGACGGCACGCCAGATCGTTGGCTCACTCAAGGTCACAGTAAGGTGGTCAAGAGTACGTATATATGGTTAAAGTTGCGCTACCTTTACATCGTAGTGAGTGCCCCGGACCGCAACAGCCTTGGTGAATTGAGAATTAAAGAAAGGGGGGCGCTTTTTCCTGGCCATACAATCACGACATGCTGTTTAATCTCTCCAAGCAGCCGCCAGAAAATTCATATATCATGCCTCATTTCGTTCCAACTACAGCGCCTTCTTATGCCTGTTATTGATGTGTTTGGTACGTTCTTGTTCCCTCTCGTCCACATTGAATCTAGTAGTTTTGTATCTATGTGGTAAACAACACACCCTGACTATACATGTACATATGCATGGAGCTCTAGCCCTTTTCCTTTTATCGATTCGCTCTTCATATTTGTTCTATCTATCCTAACGACTAAGAAGAATGCATTTAATTCGGGGGTGTGGTTGTTGTGATGGTTTGAACGTAATTGCCTCTACATGCATGCGAACGCTAGCATCGTCGTATAAACTGTTACCAGTAGCTTTTTTTCTTCTTCTTCTTTTGTTTTTTCCTTTTCTTTCTTTCTTTCTTCCCTCCTTTCTTCCCCCTTTCTTCCTCCTTTCTTCCTCCTTTCCTTTTTTCTTTATTTTTTCCGTATAGACGCTTGTTTTCTCATAGACACCTCGTCTGATATCCAAGTAGCCAGATATTATATTTCATAACAAACGCCATTGCAATGATTTTTGACAGTATAGATGTTGTACAGCTGAAGCATCTCGAGCAGTAAAGTCTGAAAAAGAAGACATGCTTGTGTGAACACGATCAAAATGTGCTATGGGATTGTGATGGCAGAGGCATCGCCATCGGGATTAGGAAAATTGGCGCTTGAGGTCGGCCCATTTTCTTTTCAGCTCTTCATGTTGCGAATCAATCTAAAGAAAGATATTCTTATTAGTACATGGATTGCTTCTGGGTCTCGAGTCTAGAGGCTAAGAAAGAGTTGCTCCGGCCCTGGCTGCGCATTGTACTTACCTCTGCATAACGCAACTTGGTCTTCACCAGCTGTTCCTCGACATCGGCCAACTCCTTCTCCACCCTCTGGTTTTCTTCATGTACTTTTTCGTTTCGTTTCATCAAGTCATCGCGTTCCAACTTCCATGTTGCTTCGATTTCGGCTGGCTGTCTTTCAATGACCGATCTCAACTCCATGACCTGACCTTTCAGGCTTTCATTCTCGTCCCGGAGCTCCTCGTTCTCGACCTTAGTATGGACAAGCTCTGTAGCAAGAGCTGCTTGCTCGGTATCGACCGCTTGGACACGAGCTTCTAGCTTGCGCAACTGAAGCGCAAGATTTTGGTTGGCAACTTTAAGATCGTGCAATTCGGTCTCTCGCTCCTTTTCCGCCTTCCTCTTTTCCTCCCACTCTGCAGTATATGTCTTGAGTGTCTCAGGCGTAATCTTGATTTCGCATGCGTCTCTGACAAGTTGATCTGCTCTATATACCTCCTTGTCCATGTTCGAACTGGAGCTACCGAAGAATCCGTTTTCCAGAATGCTGCCTTGACTGGGGTTCTTATCAATGTACACATCAAAGAGTTTATCCTTCAAGTAGATTGTGAGCTGTTGCATATCCGATATCGCCAACAGAGTCGTGGCGTTCTTCTGCATCAGTGCGATACCAAATCGTAAAATCGCGGAAAGTCCTTCCGACAGAATCAAGTCGTAGATACGGAGGACTAGTTGCAAGGGGAAGCGATAAGCGAAGAGGGTTAGAAACCATTGTGTGGCATACAAATGAGATGAGATGCCTCGCCGGTGCAAATGGCAGTAAAGAGCAGGCTCAAAATCCTCCAAAAGTCTTTCGAACTGATGTAAATGCATGTGAAGTCCGGGCATATCCTGGACAAAAAGATCACGTAATTTGTATCGATGCATCAGTCGAACGAGCAAGCAGAATGCTTCTTCTTCCGGCATCTGACGCACATGGTCCAGTTAGTATCTTGACCGTCAGGTGTCCCATAAACGTGCAATCGCTGAGCAGCTTGAACGTGCAAAAAGCACTTACGTTGAACAAGAGTGGCATGATCAAAAAGTTCATGCCCTGTGCATACCCGACGCCTTCGTCGAAGAGCGCATATGCTTTACAGACACCAAATAAGCCTTCTTGAAGCCCAGCGGCGGCCGTATATTTGGAAAAGCTGGTTCGAGCGCCGAGGTCCCGCCGAATTATCTTCTCCAGTTTCTGAATGGCAGCAGCCTCCTCCTTCTGCTTCTTCTTTTTCTCGGCCACGACCGCAAGCCAAGCCCTGACAACCGCCTCTTGGTTCTTGTCAGGTTTTGGCGACGTGCTTTCATTAGCAGCCGACTTACTTGAACGTACTGAGGATGCAGACGACTTTACGCTGTCCCCGTTGACGCTACTAGCAATTCCCTCATTGCTCGCGGAGCTGGAAGTTGTGCTGCCGCTGTTTCTGTTCTGTTTGCCGGTGCCACGAGCCACAAGGTCCTTGTACAAAACCTCTAGATGCTCATTTTTGCTCTGGGCGAGGACTTGCCATATGACGCCACGGATTGCGTGAGGAATACCCGTCGCGATTGCTCTATTCAGCTCCTCCGGACTGGTACGTGCTACCGCTGCAGGGCCCTCATAGACGACTGATTGCCAGAGATCCCAATCTACTTGGCTTTCCTGTATCGCAGAGGGTTCGGCGTTGACACCAGGCGCAGTGCCGGGTGCTAAGTCATGGTTGGCATTAGACGGTTTTCGCTCTTGGTTCTTGTCCGCTGGCAGTGTATCTGAAATGGGACTGGCCAATCCGACGGTATCTCCTTGTCCATCGTGTTCGCCTGAGGTCAAAAGAATACCTGCTTCTTCACGCATCCTCAAGACCTTGAATCTGTCCTTTAAGCTCTCCCGCTGTGAGCCATTAGGACTATTCACACTGTCAAACTCCTCGTCAAGTTTGCTGAGCATCATCTCCGGATTGCTTGTCGAAGTTGCGATCGAGCTGCAAGTATTTCGGCGCCCTGTGGGCTGGGTCGGCGGAGAGGCCACATCTTTATCTTTACCGCTGGAGTTTCGTGATAACCAGGAAAATGCACTTGCGAGTTTTCGAGAGGGCTGACCTGGCTGTTGGAGCGGTGCAGGGGCAGGGGCAGGGGCGTTCAATGATGACACAGGACTCTTCAAAGGAGGCTCAGCCGCTGAAGGCTCTGCCGAAGGAGACCAGGGCATACGAGAGAGTCCATTCGTGATGCTGTTCAATGACATTGTCTTGCTGAGGTGGTCCTTTTCCGGTGGGGTTGGCGGAACTAGAAACACGTAAGCAACGTCCAAGTCTTTGTTCATATGCTCATCTTCATCTCGACCCGTACCCTCCATCTTGGTTGGATTCTCGTCGTCCAAATTCACATTGTCCAAGTCGGACGTGTTTGAGTTGCGAGTTGAGCCGGACGAAGAGGTTCGAATATCCTGGCTTTCTGGCTTTCTGCCTTTATCTTGATCCCTCCCCTCGCCTTTCTCGTCGTCTAAATTCACATTATCCAAGTTGGGCGTGTTCAAGGTGCGATTTGAGACGGGCGGAGAGGCTCGTATAGACCTTGGTTGTGACTCAGAACTAGAAGATTGGATAGTTTCGCCCTTGTTTATAATATGCCGCCTGTCTGTCTTTGTGTCTTTATCTTGATCCTCCCTCTCGCCTTTCTCGTTGTCTAAATTCACGTTATTCGAGTCGGATGTGTTTAAGATGCGATTTGAGACGGGCGAAGAGGTGCGAATAGACTTTGGTCGCGACTCGGACCTGGAACGTTGGACAGTTTCGCCCTCGTTTGCAACATGCCGGCTGTCTGTCTTTAGGTCTTGATCTTGATCTTCCTTCTCGCCTTTCTTATCCTGTTGGGACTCTGGTGATGAGCTCTTGGTGACCGAAGCGGGTCTCTTGGTCAATGACCGAACGGACGCTGCATCAAAGTCGGACCTGGAACGTTGGACAGTTTCGCCTTCATTAATAACGTCCTGGCTGTCTGTCTTTGTGCCCTCGTTGGCAACATGCTGGCTGTCTGTTTTTGTGTTTTCATCCTGAACTTCCTCCTCGCCTTTCTCGTCTCGTTCGGGCTCTGGTGATGGACTCTCGGTGGCCGAAGCGGGTCTCTTGGTCAATGACCGCACGGGTCTTGCATCAAATGTCTCCTCTCCAAACCCGTCTGCATGATCGACGGCGTCTTCAAAAGAGTCATGTTCACAGCTCTGTGACGAGTGACGAGTCACGAAGTCAGTACTTGCCAGGATAAACAAGGAAGGGGAAGGGCAAGGGGAGGAAACCCGTTGGAATTCGACTCGATATTCGCCGCCTCCCAACATGCCTCATGGCCAGAAGAAATCCAATGTCCAATGTAAACAGAAGGAACGCACGGAATCCAGAGCTGAACTAACTTCGAAAGAGAACGGCCTTGGCTTCTTCTCCCCGAGAAGGCCAGACGTGTCACCGTCACCGTCCTGCAGCGACATTACGTGTTCCCGCGTAAATTAAGTATAAATAGAGTGGTGAGGATGCGCGCGTCTCTGGTGTCGTTCACACAATGTTAATGCTTGTCGAAACACCCCGATATAGGAACTGATGTGCTTTAACACACAGTCATCAGCAGCAGCAAATCAAAGGCCGTCGAACGCCAGACGAAGACAAAAAGTCGGAGGTAGTGTAGAGATGGAGTCAACAATGTGTCGCGTCGGTGTTAACTCGCTGCTTGTTGTGAAAAAGTGGTGGTGGTGTCGGTGTGTCGGCGGTCGTCTATTATTGGGCAAATGAGTTGGAGAGCTGCGTCCCGCACAGCGTTGCAGGTCAACGGAGGCGGTCAGAAATGCAAGTGTAGAGAATAGCAGCGCTCGGAACGAACAGATTGAAGGGCCTGGTAGAGAGGAAATAGACAATAGATGGTTGCCAAGCTGCATCAATTCGGTTGTGGAGAGGAACGGCCGTGCATGAAGCCACGGTCCTGTGCAGTACAGTACATACAGAAAATAAGCACAATTGATGTGTACCATTGATGTAGGCAAGTAGGGGGTTTTGTGGCGGGACGCCAGTCGGGCTGCCAGTCGGGCTGCCGCCATGTCGGCACCAGATGCTTGGCGGAAGCTCAGGAGACTGAACAGGCCAGCCATGCCCAGACATGCCAAATACTAGGTACCTAGGTACCTAGACAAGAGACCAGACGAGACGAGGCATCCGCACCCGCACACGTACACGTACACGCACACGTACACGTACACGCACCCGCACCACCCGCACCCGCACCCGCACCTGCACCTTGCATCTGCGTCTGCGTCAGTCTGCGTCTGTCTGCGTCTGTCAGTCTGCTGGGCAGTTTCAGATTCAACACTTCAAAGGGTAAGTGAGACGCCTCTCAAAAAGTCACAAGTTGCAATTCACGCATGCTACACATCTGGCCAACTTGCAACTGGTCTGATCGAGGGGTTATGGTGGGTAGGTACCTAGGTTCCTAGGCGCGCCACGCCTGCTCCTGGTGATAGCCCGTGACAGATCTGTAATAGTTTTAAATGACGAAAAGTATTATAAGGTACTATAAGACAGCGTATTATAATTATAAAACGTAAAATTAACACAAAATTCGGCGGAGGCTGTCACTAGGAGATAGGTCCGCGCAGCTAGGTACCTAGGTAAGTACTGAGTACATGTACATCGCATCTGTTCAGCCCCGCATGGGTGTACTATATTTGGCATTCATGCCAACCCAGACCATTTCCCATTTCTCTTCGACAGACAGAGGGCTGCCGGCTTTTGGATGATGGCACTGATGGCATTCCTTGTCGGTGGTGAAAGGCCCACGAGGCTGTGACATGCTGATGGATCGTTGCGTTTCTTGCATCGATTTCATCTCCCGTGCTACTTCATCGGCGATGATCCGCACGGCGGCGTGGAAGAAAGGAAGGGGCATAGAACAAATAGCAAGAATCAAAAAGGAGAAGCAAAAAGGAAAACGTAAGGAGCAAGGAGCAAGGAGCAAGGAGCAAGGAGCAAGGAGCAAGGAGCAAGGAGCAAGGAGCCAGGAGCCAGGAGCCAGGAGCCAGAAGCAGAAGCCAGAAGCGAGACGCAAGAAGCAAGGAGTAAAGGAGCGAAGTTCCATCCACCATGCACACACAGCCTTGTTGAGTGGCGCGTATCGCGCATGACCATGGAATACCGGAGCTCCCCCATCGCCACCGGAAATGGCGTCTGCTTCTCGATCGCCCACCACTAGCCATTATGTCTTTGTGTCTTTGTTCTCTTTTCGCCCACTAAGGAGTCGAGTCTGCTCGAATCTAGTCGAGGTTGATCGAATCTGGTCGAATCAGACGGGTCATGACACACGAATTGGCAAGCGTGAGTGGGGACAGACGATGCCGGTCGCTTTGGCTCGCTGCTTTGTTTGCCCAAGGATGAAGTGATAGGTAGCCTGTACACTTACATCTTCCAAGGAAGCTTCAACTTAGGACATGGGAACTAACTGGTCCTTATTTTGTATTTCGTGGCCGAAACGGCGTTATGTATATGACAAAGCGCCGGCTTATTATACCGTGGCTATGTGCCAAGTTCTGCCAGCCCGGCTGGGCGTCTCTCATCAGTTTTTGCTGTTTTGTTTAGACACGATGAATGTGCAGTTAGCAGCTCCTTCATTGTTCGCGTAGACCTAGAATAAATGCTACATCCAGATACCTACCAGACCGGACACTATCGAGGCCGAGTGACTGGCATCTGTATGGACTTGCTCACCACCTACTTTACCCAGGTGTGTACATTGACTTGACTTCTTTTCTTGACCAAATACCTAGAGGTATCGTAAGTTGATCGGACAAACGCGGCAAAATTTCCAATAAATTTAAAAAAAACATTTTGTATGCTTATGCTAGAGATATTATAGCTTGATTGCAACACCCTTCAACGGTAATTTTTTTTTTTGAAAAATTGTCACATCACTGCATGTAGGCATGTACAAATCCGCAGATAACGCCATGCCTCGACAAACGTGCCTTTAGGGTAGCAGCAACATGCCTCGCCACTTGGGCAGGGTGACGTTATACTCCCCAAAAGCTTAATAGAGCAGGACATGAAAATCATCTCGGGCTATACCTAGAGCTCTGGACGAGTGCTTTCATTTCCATGGAGCACCTTTCAACCAAGAGTCGGCCAAGTTCCAGATAGTCGAGACGGTTAAACCATGCTGGAAGGACGGGCCGCGTCGGCTCTTCTCGCGTCGTCATCGTCATCTTCGTCGTCATCATCTCTCAGTCGACAACTCCATCAAGTCATGGTCCGAATCCCAAACCATGAACCTTGCTCCATAGCTAAATGAGACGCCAAAATCTCGCGGCATGTGCGCGGTGCAGCCTCTTTCACGCAGACGAGATACTTGAAACGGGACCGAAAAACGACCGCTCAAAATTCTCTCGCACGCAAAGGTTTTAGGTTTTTTTAATAACATTTGACTGAATGGCAATAATGCCCCGAGGCCAATATTCCAACGAGCCGTCCACACCAGTCAGCATCTCACAATGCATGCCGGGACCCACATTTTCAACTCCGGACGCCATCACGCCCATTACGCAGTGGCCCACCTTATTATGTGCTGAACCTGACGTTTTTGACGTCCAAGCATCTCCATCTTTTTCACTCCCAACATCACATCCGCCACATCAGCTTGTATCGCGGACAGGCACTTTCGTCAGTTGAAATTTCCAAGACGTTACGTGGAAGTCCCATTCGTGCCAACAATCTCATTCAGCGGCACTTTAGGGAAGCTGTTCCTGGACGTCTGCACCCGTTCTTGAGCTTGCTCTCTAAAGCTTGATTCGCCGAACCTACCACGAGTAAAACCTCACTACAGAGATCATCGTGATTCCTCGCCGCCCCCCTTCGCGGCCTCACTCTACAAAGATCTACGGCGACGCTTGTTCGTCTCACTCGAATCAGTCGCGGCCGTGTTTACAGCTGCTGGAAATCTTCATTACCTCCCTTCGACCCCCTTCCTATTCTCTGCTTACGCCCAGTACTTCCTTGACCCGAATCTGATTATTACTTGCACCACAACCGCTCCTTCACATCGAATATTGGGTCTTGCAAAACTAGGTTACAGGAGTTGTCCAGCTCAGGGCACTCCACCTTGGGCCGGCAGCGTTGTAGCTCACACAGGAAGCACGACAGAAGTGGAGGGGGAGCTTGCTTTGATTCAGCGGCACTGCCGCACATCTCTTCACCATGGTCAAAATCACGAAGACGATGCAGCCAAAGCATCTGGAGACTCAGGTATGTTTTTAAAGCATAATTAAACATCTCCCTCAACGCCATACATGCTCTCTGACGCCGTTTTGTATTCCTAGTCTACCTGGCTCAAGAGCTTCGTTGAAACAGCGTCCACGATCGAACTGCCTTTGCTGCCAAAACATCTTTCGTCCTTTCCTTCGAGATGGCCTTTTGGGAGGGGCGACTTATACCACTGGATACCACTACTGAACCGATTTGACAGCATTTTGGAGCATTTTTCAAAGACGTACAGTCTCAAAGATGGCCCTCAACAACGGGATTTTGCCCTGGATGTTCTTCTTAACCAGGACGAAGAATCTCCCTTTAGCACTGAGCGACAGTGGGATATGCACCAGTTGACAGAGCTTGGTTTTCCCGATGATGGCGACAGAGTCTTGATAGAGGCCGTCCTACGATTTAGTCGCATGCTTTTGGAGCATTGCGGGAATCGAAGTATTTATGCGAGTAGTGCTCATCTCAATGACCTTCTGAATTGCATATCATCTTCCATCTTAATTTCTACGCTCGAAGTCGGCTCAGAGTTAGCTCAAAGGTACCAAGCCTCGGTCAAGCGCATTGCCAATCCGACTAGACAAATCAGCTCAGCCTTATTGGCGAACCACTATAACTTTGACCTTGAACGTGTCCATCAAATGGCCATGCCATTTGTTAAGACGCCCATCGTGAATTTGGCTGACGCCACGCCCTCCACGACTCCAATTTCTACCAAGGGCAAGGAGAAGGCCCACGGGAGTAGTGGCAGGAACTCGACGGCGACCCATGCCAACGATTTAGTCGCCATATGCACATGTGACGACGCACGATGGGAGAGTTGGGGCGACATCAAGGTGCTCTACTACCCTCAAGCTGGCCCTTCTCTCAACGAAGCGCCACATGAACCTGGCCACTCGTCCGCGCCAACAACTCCAACCCCTCTCCGTCGTAGCCACACGATTGGAAGCCTGCAGAACACACCTCGAGCGCGCAATGCGAACACCGAAGACTCGTCTCCAATTCTTCCGCGGACCCCGGCTGTTGTAGACGAGCAGGTCACGTCGGGACAGAGGCTATTTGAACTGCCAAGGTCGGTCATTGCAAGCACATCCATCTGTGAGCTAGTAAAGCGATGTCCCGCCGACATGCCGCCACCGGCAAAGTACGAGGTGTTCCATCGGCTTCGGGTGGCCAAAGCACTTACTGAGTCTTTGGACGCACGTCGACACATGTTGGCAACCCGATTACTAGCCATTACGAATCTTGCCTACATCCACTCGGAGTCAAATTTTGTGGAGAGAGTACTTCGCCACGATATTGACGAGACCAGAAGATATCAGCTCGTATACCAGCTCGCAGAGCTCATACACCCTGCCGCTGATGCAAATGCCAGTATTCCTCTCTGGTTGCAGACCTTTGCCTTGGCACTACTGGAGGCCATTTCCGGCTTCACCGCCAAGTGCCAGGATGTCTTGTCCGCGCTGAATGCAAATGTTAACCATGGCATTTTGCTTTACGTTATTAGAAAGGCTGTGGCAGGTATGCAGGTTGATAATGATGCCGACGCGGGTGATCAAGCTACCGAGGAAGACGATTGGCGAAACAACTTATTTTCCTTGACGCTTCACCTCTCCATGTCCACGCGCGTCGGTAGCGAGATGGTCTCTGCCGGTCTCATGAACATTCTGGTTGAAATTCTAAACATCAGGTCTCACGTCGCCCAAAGACATCACTCTATGGTACTGGCGTTTCTAGATGGACTGATCTGGACCTATCAGAATGCATTCACATCCTTTTTCAACGCCAGTGGCCTTGACGCAGTCGCGAAGCTTTTAGTGGACGCGGTTGCGGAGGCTCAAGGTTCGCAACAATCATTCGACGACCTGCATGCCGATCAACAATCAGCTGCTGTTGACTATGAGATTCCGTACTACCAGCAGCAGACACTAAAATGGCTGCTGAAATTTGTGCACCACATCATGACAAATGCCTACAGCTATGGTGGCAATACGGATCGTTTGCTCAGAAACCTTGCTGAGAAATCTGATTTGCTACAGAGTCTTCGTGACATTATAGCCAACAAGGGTAGTTTTGGATCAGTGGTTTGGACCCATTCTGTCACCATCTTAAGCGACTTCATCAACAATGATCCTACCAGTTTCGCCGCCATTTCTGAGTCGGGTATGATCAAGACTTATCTCGAAGCAGTTACCGGACGGACAGTGCCGGAGCAACAAGCGGCAGAAGAGGTAAAGCAGAGTGAAGAGCAGCAGCAGAGCGACGACGCTGAATCACCTAATAGCTCTGCGGCTGCATCAGTCGCTGATGAAGATGATCGGTCTCATCCTCCTTCAGATGAAGACATTCGTAAAACTCGGCAAGATGAACCCGCTCAGGGTATTCTGGCATCCTCAGAAGCTATTAATATTGTGCCTCAGGTTCTAAATTCCATCTGCTTGAACAACTCGGGAATGAAGATGGTTTTGGCTTCCAAGGCATTCGATAGTTTTCTGGAAATTTTTGAGAGCCCGGCGCACGTCAGCTGTATGGAGTCGGATCACGAGATTGCAAGTAATGTCGGAGCCAATTTCGACGAGCTTGCTCGTCATCACCCTCCTCTTCGAGCGGCTATCTCAAATGCCGTTATTGATATGGTAGCCCGCGTGCGATGGCTTGGTGTCGAGAAGGGCATCAATTCCGATTGGGGGGTTAGGCTCTACGTAGCCACTCATGAAGAGGTCATTTCCACCGTTCATCCAAACGGATACTTCACACAGGCAACCACGGAGACATGTGCGGGCACCGAAGACAATGATAGCGAAACTGTGGATGTCGACATGTCAGACGAAAACCCGCCTATGGGGGGCTCAAGAGAAACTCTCAAGCAAAAATCAAGAGAGAAGAACGTCACGACCAAGGTGGTGCCCTCGCAGTCACTCACACCATATATCCATGCTTTGGCCAACTTTTTGACGAGTTACTTGACCAATTCATTTCTCAAAACGAACTTCGTCAAGCGAGGAGGTATTGAGCTGCTTCTTGATCTTTGTGAATCCCCGAGCCTTGATGCAGCGTTTGCAGACTCGGCTGCGTCCAGGGTCTTGAACCAAGTGATTGCTCAATTGATTGAGCACTCTCCGGTCTGGGGCTTGCCTTCTGTCCTGCGCCGGGCACAGAACAACATTGATACTTTGCAGCCTTTGGCAGTTAAAACTGAAGCTCTTCCCCCATACTTTGGTGCCTTTCTCTCACCAGATTTGCTCGTTGGACACGATGGATTTGAAGTCGACGAAACCGTGACGACCGCGACGCAGAAAGTCAAAGCCTTGTTGAATGCCCAGACCTTCATCAAGATAATATCTGACTGCTTTACGACATCCAGATCTAACTATCTGCAATTTTACCATGTCAATGTGTACGATTATTATCTCAGATTGGTCAAGTCCATTGGGCCGTTGCTGCGTGGCGTCCTTGCAGAAGAAGCAGGTGAACTTTTGGTCGTTCCACAGCACTGGTCGTTGCGGAGACAAGGTGCTCCAGGGGCTCCTGGCTCGACAGACAATCGTGAAGGAGCTAGAGAAGGAACATCCATTCCAGATGTACTGAATAGCACGACTAACACATGGAACACTGATGGTGGCATTGACGCATCGTCTCCTGCTCAGCCAACAGAACAAGAGCAGTCAACTGCTCGGTACATCAACTACGAGACCCTCCGGATACTGCTGCATCCCATGATTCCGACAGCATTTCCACTCTTCCAGTCTTTAGGCAAAGCGCTGCTGCCTCGTCGAGAACCCAACCAGCTTGACCCCTTTCCTCGCCCGAGGCAATTAGAAATCGCCATGGCGTTGGCCGACACTGTTCTTTCTCACCTGGCTCCTTCAGTGGCTCGGTCCGAGCCGACCTCCAAGGATTTTCATTACTGGATCATCACGCTACATACCATTCACGAAATGTTGATTGACCATCCTTCCAGTCGACAAAGTGATAGGTCCAATGTGCAAATCATCATACCGGTTCTTCTCGCCTTCAAGGAGCAAGGAGGTTTGAACGTACTCAATAACATGCTGAGAGTCTTTGCTTCCTCTGCAAAACTGGATGCGGACGGCAGCCCAGATGAGTCTTCCAGAGCCAAGGTGGCCGCTTTTGGCCTCAAAAAGGTGCTTGATTTGTATCATGTGCTGCTAAATGGCAAGTACCTGTCAGACTCCTGTGGTCATTACAGTCTGCAGCGGCAGGCAGAACGATCGCTCCAACCAAATGTGTTCCATCAAATCGTCGTGGAATTTCGCGCAGCAATTCTTCCAGCAGTCATGGAACTGTGGACCTCTAGCTTTATTGAAAAAGCTACAGATCCGACGGTGAAGAGGCTTCTCGATATCATCAAGATTGTGATTGGAGCCGACCATGAGATACTGGCGAGTTTCATGGACGATTGGATATGGTTCAATCTTTTCAAGTACAAGGATGCCAGATTCAAATGGTCTCGTTTCCGCAGTATAGCAAGCGAATCAACGCACTGGGGATATGACGATGAACTTGTCCATGAAGCGATATATCGAGCCAACGGAACTCGTGATGATGTCGCGGAATATTGTCGGGCTCACGTGAATGGACTTGCAGGACCTCGCAATCCTATCCCAGCTGAGGACGCTGACCTATCGGGCCTGAAGGAAGACGCATCGAAAGAAGAAGAGGAGCCCAATAATGCGGCAGCAACTCCTGCTACCCTTGAGGTAGAGCCAATGAATCTTGACACGTTGCCCGAACTAACATGGGACGGCCCTGTCCGGGCTTCGTCCACTGTGAACAACGACGATCCGTCCGAGGAGAACTCCGGTGCCAATGTCACCATTTTGAAGGAGCGCTTGGATAGCATGCGTTCGAACATTCGCGGCAATTTGATCGATCAATGCCTCGATGTCATTCGAACCCATCCTGAGACTGCCATTGATGTTTCCGATTTAGTGGCATCGGTTGTTTTCAAAGAGAGGCGAAACGCAGAGGACCAAGAAGAAGTTGCCTCTACCCTGACCTTTGCACTTTCCTCAATGGCGCTTGACGAAGAAGAAAAGCGGCGAAATGGAAAATGTATAGCAGCTTACGCCCACCTGCTGGCTCTGCTCCTCCAGGATGAAAAGTTCTTCGATCAAAGTACCGAAATACTCGCCGATAAGGTGGACGAGTATGTAGGTTTCTTGAAGCTGCCCCTTGCATCCTCAGCCGACGAGCTACCACCATGGATACCTTATATTCTGCTCGTTTTAGAGGCGCTTCTCTGTCGTGACGAACGTCCGGTCCCCGTCCAATGGAGACGTCCCAGAAACATCGATGAACCCTTTGTGGAACCCGTAGTGGTGGCCGGACTGCCGTTGGTAGGCGACGATAATCGCAGCAAAATTCTCGTGTCGCTGCTGGATCTCCTCCCGCGCATAGGCAAGGAAGAAACCCTGGCAACTGCGGTTCTGCGAGTACTTGTGATTCTGACACGAAAGCGTGCTGTGGCAAAGATTGTCGGCGAGAAGAAGAACCTGCAACGCTTGTTCTTGATGGCGAAGCAGCTATCTGGTACCGGCTCCGAATGTCTCAAGCAAACGAGGCTGACCGCTCACGTGATTACAATTTTGCGACACATCATTGAAGACGAAGAGACAATGAAGCAAATTTTTCGAACAGAAATCCCACTAGGCTTTAATAACCTATTGCGCAGCACACGCGGACATGCCGACGTGCCTTCCTACTTGCGGGTCTTGGCGCCTCTTGCGCTTCGCGCCCCGGACTTGTTTGTGGAGGTTTCAAACGAGTTGCTCTATTTTACAAAATGGAAGAGGGATCCCGACGAAATCAACACGCCATCACCTCTGGGGCTCAAGGATCATGTTTTGGCCGGTGTGGAGCAGCCTGCCGATACCAATGCAATGACTGGTGGTGAAACGGTGAAAGCCTCAACGGAGCCTTCGGATAAGGAGATGATTGACGCTCCCAAGACACTCCACGACGTTAAACGACCGGTTGTGGAAAATCCTGACGGCGTAATTCATTTCCTGCTGTGTGAGCTAGTCAATTATCGTGAAGTTGACGACAAGGAGCCATCCGCCGTTATAGCCTCGATAGATACGGAAATAGCTCCAGCGTCTACAGACTTGGGAAATGCAAGTTTAAAGGATTCATCAAAGGACGATAATGCAAAGGAGAAAAAGCAGCCGAAGCCTGTTTTCAAAGCCGAAGAACATCCTATTTTCGTTTACAGATGCCTCTTGCTCAACTGTCTTGCAGAGTTGTTGCAGAGTTATACGCGAACCAAGGTTGAATTCATCAACTTCAAGCGCAGTGCGCCGCCACTGTCAACAACTACCCCCATCAAACCGCGAACAAGTATTCTGAACTACCTGATTTATGATCTCCTGTGCCAGAGTAATCTCAATGGTATAACAGACACGGTCACGTCAAAAAAGAGAGCCGCAACTTCCGCGCTCACCCAGAAGGTCTTGGTGGCACTTGTATCAAAGACAGGCGAGAAACAGATGGATCGTGGTCTTGACAAGTTCGCTTATGACGACGAACCCGACCTCTTGTTTGTGCGAAAATTTGTCTTGGATACCATACTCAAAGCCTACGAGAAAGCGCCGCTCACGGATGAACCCCTTGAAACTCGCTACTCCCGAATGCAGTGTCTGGCTGAAGTCATGAACCAGATGATTGGCGAGAACGACCGGGAGAACCCCAATCCAAGAAATTACGATTATGACCAATCTCGTTCACAGGCGCAACTGCGTCGTTTGATGTACGAAAAGGGATATGTCGAGAAACTCACATCCTCTATTGCTGAGATGAACCTTAATTACCCCGGTGTCAAGCGTGCTATTAAGTGTATCCTCCGCGTCCTACGGGTTCTCACAGGTACCGCTAAAGAGCTGAGCAACTCCAGCATTCTTCCTGCCGACCCGGCAGGAGACAATAGTGATGACGAATTTGCCTCATCGTCATCTATATCTGACGTTGACGACGATAATCGTGAGGAAACACCAGATCTCTATCGCAACTCGGCCTTGGGTATGCTAGAACCTCGGGGAGAGGATGACGAGTCTGATGAGGGCGACGAAGACGACGATCAAGACATGTATGGCGATGACTATGACGATGACGAGATGGATTACGGCGAAGATGACTTGTCTGACGGTGAAGATGATATCAGCGATGAAGACGAGGATCTCAGTGGCATGGGGGACATCGAAGGCCTTCATGGCGAACCTGGCGTCGTCGAGGTCATCATGGACGACGACGACGACGATGATGATGACGAGGACGACGACGACAGTGAAGATGACGAAGATGACGATATGGAGTCTGCGGATATGGAGGACGTGGAGGATCGAGTAGAGATCGTGGATGAAGATGGCAATCTTATGGAGGAAGATGGAGACTCAGGCTGGGAGAGTGAAAGCGATATGGATGGAGAGGAGGATCATGAGGAGGATGGCCTAGGTTATGACGCAGAAGCACAGGAAGAGGATGAACAAGCAATAATCAATAGCATGGGGCCGGCGACTTTGCTGAACGACATGGCAAGAGCCATCATTGTTGATGACGGCGGATACGAGCCCGAGCTAGGTGTTGATGATCACTATCTCGACGATGATCATGATGATGGAGGTAAGTCTGATGTCACCGAACCTTTGCTGCATGCTTTTGTATTTGCTTATCTGACTGCGCAGAAGATGACGATGACGAAGAGGGGATTGATGACGAGGAGTACTTCTACGACGACGCCTATCCCGGTAAGGCTGTCTTTGTCTTGTTTTTGTGTTTACTGAATCCCGATTGACTTTCTTGTAACCATTTTCTTGCCTCCAACTTGGACAGAGCGACTAACTTGCGCCACAGGGCATGAAGAACCCATCCTGCCAGGTCTTGGATGGGACAACGACAACCATGACGTTGACGAGAGAAATAGGCTTGTGTTTTTCGAAGGACATCACCGACATCCGGCACTGACGAGGATGGATAATCGAAGCCCGTACCCACCGCGATTCTCAGGTACTAACCGTGATCGTCTTGGTAAGATCACCTCACACACATATATTTGTCTTATTACGGTATCAGCTTACACAAGATTCTTATTCTCAATTCCTAGATTTTCGAAGCTACTTTTCTCGCAATAACCGTTCTGCTGGTCCGCAGTCCCATGGTGAAGATGGTCTCAATCCGCTTCTGCGTCGCAGTGATCAAGCAAATGACACCTCGTCACGACAAGGAAATTCACATTCCTTGGACCTGAGAATTCCTCAAGGTCTGCTTGGTAGTGGACGGCACAATATAGACGGTCCAATGGGTCTGCTCGGCGAGCTCATGGAATTTTTGCCCATGATGGGACGAAATGGAAACGGCCAGCAGGCGTTTCACTTCCACATCACAGGGCCTGGAGGGTCCCGCGACATGAGAGACCTTGGGCCTGCACGATTGATAAGAACGGATAATAGGCGGGGCGCCTCAGTTCAAGAACCGTACCAGGCCGTGTCGTTTACGCCAGAATCGACCCTGGATCGTTACCAGGAAGAGGCTAGGATGGTTTTTGCGCCTGATCATCTTGCTGTGGCTGGCAAGCTTTGTAACATCCTCACTTCCCTCATGACCCCGGATCTGATCCAGCTTGAGAAGAAAAGGAGGGCTCAACAGCTTGAGATGCAAAAGCTGGCCGAGGAAGAGAGAAAAAGGAGGGATGAAGAGGAACGCAAGGCTCGTGAAGCAAAAGCCGCCGAGGAGACAGCTGCAAAAGAGAAGAGGGAGGCAGAGGAGCGCGAAGAAAATGACCGAGCACTTCGCGAACGTTTGGCTGCAGCTGAAGGCTCTGGTGTAGTTGAACATCACGAACGTGCTGATGAGGAACAGATGCAAGGCGTTGTTGAGTCGTCGGAATCTACAACTAACAGCGACGCCCCGGCACCGCAAGCTTCTACCTCCGCCGCAGCTGATCATCCGCGTGTCATGACAACCATCAGAGGAGAAGAAGTGGACGTCACAGAGCTAGGCATCGATCCTGAGTATCTTGCGGCATTGCCTGAGGAGTTCAGGGAGGAAGTAATTGCTCAGACAGTGAGTGAACGGCGCTCTCAGGCACGTGAGGAGGCTACAGCTGGAGAAACCACCGATGTGTTCCAGGAATTCTTGGACGCTCTTCCTGAGGAACTGCGACTGGAAATTGCTCAGCAGGAACGACAAGAAGAGCGCAGAAGATATCGGGAGGAGGGTCGCCGACTGGCCGCCATGTCTTCCGGACAACCCGCTGTCACTGAGATGGATGCTGCGAGCATCCTGTTAACCTTCCCACCGGCACTACGCGAACAGGTTCTGATGGACCAAGGAGAAGACATCATGGACCAATTGACTCCAGAGATGGCTGCTCAAGCACGGGCCTTGACTCAGCAACATCCGCCACCCTCGCAACAGCAGGGAGCCAGATCCATGATTGCCCCCGGAAGAAACCCAGTGCAAGGTGCTGACAACATTCGTACTGATCAAAAGGTGCAGCGGCGGACAGTAGTCCAGATGCTGGACAAGTCCGGCATTGCCACCCTTGTACGTTTAATGTTCATCGCTCATCAGGGTTCCATCCGAGGACACTTATTCAGCGTCTTCGCCGACGTCTGTGAGAATCGTCAAAATCGGCTCGAGGTTATCAGCACTATTCTGCAGATTCTGCAGGAAGGAAGCACGGATATGAACGCTGTTGAGCGCAGCTTTGGGCAGCTTTCCCTCAAAGCTCGAAAGCACAAAGAACGCGAAAACGAGTCAAAGACACCTCAGAGCCTTAAGAAATCCCTGACAAACTCTGGATCCATGAACGCGCATGTTCAACAGACCAACTCAGAAACCTCCCCATTGTTAATCGTCCAGCAATGCTTGGATCTTCTCGTGGATCTGTGCACGAGAAGCCAGCAAATTCCCTGGCTGTTTCTTACCGAGCATGAAGTGGTTGGTTCTACTTTGAAGAAGGCGTTGAGTCGTAAAGGCAAAATGAAAGATTCGAGGGCACACAAGTACGCCATCAATTCTCTGCTGACTCTCCTGGACCGCGAAGTTGTTACCGAGAGCTCTGTTGTTATGACACATCTTGCCGACTTACTCAACCGCATCACGCTGCCATTACTGACCCTCGACCGCAAACGCAAAGACTCGCAGACAGCTGCGGACAAGGACAAGGACAAGGACAAGGACAAGGACAAGGACAATACTACTGCTCGTTCTGTCGAAGCCGAGCCGTCGACTGCGATTGAGCAGGCCAGTGGTAATGCTCCAGCTGATGCTGCTGCAGAACAGACACAAGGGACAGCAGATAGTCCTGCCGACGGCGAGCCTGCCGAGGAGAAGGAGGACGCCAGCTCCAGGAAGCCGAAACAGCTGCAGCCACCAATTGTTCCATCCCAAAACCTCACATTGGTTGTCAAGATTTTTGTTGCTAGAGAATGCAGCTCCAAGACATTTCAGAATACCATTTCAACCATCAAGAACTTGTCTGCCATTCCAGGGGCCAAGGCTGTGTTTGGGCAGGAGCTCGTCAACCAAGCTCGTCTTCTGAGCGAAAATATTGTTTCAGATCTTGATGAACTTTTGCCTCATATTGAGCGAGCCACATCGGGCACTGAGATCCAGGGAGTCGCACTGTCCAAATTCTCACCGGGGGCATCTGAACAGAACAAGCTGTTGCGCGTCCTCACCGCTCTTGACCATCTTTTTGATGGACGAAAGAAGAGCGGGGACGGCAATGACGACGAATCCAGACAAAGCGACAAGCAGCATCTGGTCACATCGCTCTACCACAACTCCACTTTCTCTGCCATGTGGGAGAAGCTCAGCGCTTGTCTCAAGGCCATCCGCGAGCGAGAGAGCATGCTCAATGTTGCCACAATTCTTCTTCCACTGATTGAATCACTCATGGTTGTCTGCAAGAACACTACTGCAGGTGATGATTTGTCTCAGGGCCAGACAAGCAAAGAGTTGGTTATCGCTAGCCCTCCACCAGAAAGTCGCACCGCCAGTCTGTTCTTCACATTTACCGAAGATCATCGTCGCATCCTCAACGAACTGGTCCGAAACAACCCAAAGCTCATGTCGGGCACATTTGCCCTGCTGGTGAAGAATCCAAAAGTACTGGAATTTGACAACAAGCGCAACTACTTTAATCGCAGCGTTCACTCCCGCAATAGCCAGAATGGACGCCCATCCCATCCTCCTCTGCAGTTATCCGTGCGCCGAGATCATGTCTTCCACGATTCATTCCGGTCTCTCTACTTCAAATCTGGCGACGAAATGAAATTCGGCAAGCTCAACATCAAGTTTCATGGCGAGGAAGGTGTGGATGCCGGTGGCGTTACTCGCGAGTGGTTCCAAGTACTCGCTCGCCAAATGTTCGACCCCAATTATGTTCTCTTTACTCCCGTCTCCTCCGATCGCACGACCTTCCACCCTAACAAGCTCAGCGCGGTGAACCCAGAGCACTTGCTGTTTTTCAAGTTTATCGGCCGAATCATTGGAAAGGCCTTGTACGAAGGTCGGCTTCTCGACTGTTTCTTTAGCCGCGCTGTCTACAAACGAATATTGGGCAAGTCCGTATCCGTGAAGGACATGGAATCCTTTGATCCGGATTATTACAAGTCTCTTTGCTGGATGTTGAACAATGACATCGCAGACATCATTACTGAGACATTCTCTGTCGAAGACGATGAATTCGGGGTAACCAACATTGTTGATTTAATCCCCAATGGAAGAGAAGTTGCTGTTACCGAGGAGAACAAACATGAATATGTCCGTCTGGTAGTCGAACACAGACTGCTTGCGTCAGTCAAGGACCAGATGGAAAGCTTTCTGAAGGGTGAGTAGAAGATGAACATTACACTTTTTCACTTTTTTCTCCTTCTGTTACTGCTGTCTATCATTATTATGCCTTTGAATATTTGTCAAACTTGACAAGAAAAGAAAAAAAACTAACCGGAAAATATAGGCTTCCACGAAATCATTCCGGCCGAGCTCATCTCCATTTTTAACGAACAGGAGCTTGAGTTGCTGATATCTGGTCTTCCGGATATTGACGTCGATGACTGGAAGAGCAACACGGAATACCAGAATTATACCCCATCATCACAGCAGATTCAATGGTTCTGGCGAGCGGTTAGATCCTTTGACAAGGAAGAGCGTGCCAAGTTACTTCAATTCGTCACTGGAACCAGCAAAGTCCCTCTCAACGGTTTTAAGGAACTAGAGGGCATGAACGGTGTCAGTCGGTTCAATATCCATCGAGATTATGGTGACAAGGATCGTTTGCCATCTTCTCACACTTGCTTCAATCGTAAGTTTTGTGACCCATCAACCCACGCAGAGGAAGGAAGAGGAAAAAGCCCAGCATGAGCGGAATGCATGTATATATGTCTAACAATCCTGCGCAGAACTTGATCTTCCAGAGTATGAAAGCTACGATCAGCTTCGTGCCCAGCTTCATAAAGCTATCACACAGGGTAGCGAGTACTTTGGCTTCGCGTAGTTGGTGCAGGTCTTTTAGTGCGACGCAAACACTGCGTTGCGCAGATGTTGAAATTGCGCGCAGTTGGGCGGGAAGGAAAAGGTAGACTTCACCACGGCGCCTTGGTGTTGGACGCGTCGATTAGCCAAGATGGTATTTTATGGGATCCAAGAATCCCGGTGCGCATCTCTTCGTCTTCTTTTCCTTCTTGTTTCTTTTTTTTCTTGTTTCCCCCTTTCCCTTTTTGTTTCCTTGAAATGTGTACATCATTTCATGAGGTGATGGCAAATAGCGCCTCTTAGCATCCTTATGGACCAAAGTTCCTTCCATCATGTTATCGGGGATAGTTATGTTTACAGATAGCCGGGGGTGAACCGATGCTGGGAGACGTGCAGGTCTTCCACGCGTTGGAGAGCTCCGGAAGGCGGGCATGTTTTGGAAGAAGTACTTGCGTTGTAGGTATAGAATGAGAAAACCGGCGCTTAGAGAATACAAATCATTGGCTTTCTACATGGTTTTTGCTATGAGATGCGGTATAAAAGACGAGCCAAGTCGTCTAATAAGTCGCAGGTGTGTGCATGGTATATATTTACATACACCGAGTGGCGGGGAATATTCGACCACCTGAAGGTATCTTATATTCTTTGTATCAACGCATTGGTGATGTAAATAAATATGAAGCTTATTTTCCCCATCTTTATCAGCTCCTCTACTATAGGCCTTTTCCCTATTTAATTTTATAAGCTGCTTCTTAGCCGAGTTACAGGGTTAATTAGCCAAACTTGGTTGCGATACCCTCAGGTGGTCGAATACTACCCGCCTCCCACTGTATATATATATACAGTCGCTCATGGCTAGCAATAGCACTTTACTTTTTTCCACAACAAAATTATGGGGCTAGCTTATTGGTTTGGAGACGAGCCCCATGATAACGAGGTCTTGTGTCATTTGTTTTGTTCTTTTTTAGTCTGGATCTGTGTGGTTGGACGGGTGTCATGGACATGGCACCACGAGTTGAGAATGTGTGAAGAAGACGAAAAGGCAGAAAGTGAATGGTAAGTAACAACGTGAAGAGAAGAACAACGAACAAACAAAAGAAATTGAAAAAATAAAAATTCATTTTAAATAAGGGGAGAGAGGGGTTAAGGGTAAGAGGTAAAGAAAAAAAAGGTGAAAAGGAAAGAAGAGAAAGATTGTCTATAAAGAGTAATTGATTGATATAACTAAAAATGAATTAATGATGTTCAATCAAGCAAGTTAGAAAGAAGAATAGATTTGAACAAAATAAATTACCCAAGATACGGGGAGGGGAGGGAAAAAGGGGGAGAAAAAGAAGAAAAGAGAAAAAGAAGAAAAGGAAGAAAAGAGAAAAAGAAAAAGAAATGTTACGTGCTGGATATGGCAAGGACCTCGTTGGGATCAGCGGCTTGCGCGATGCGTCATGGAGATCATAAGAGGGATAACACTCAAAGTCACGGTTATGTGGTCCAGTTGCATGTAAGGTCAAAGAGGCTGATTCCTGGCTGATGTGCGCGGGAACCCGTTTTTTATATGGGTGGTTTTCGCGGACCGTATCAAAAAAAAAAATGGAAAGAAAAGAAAAGAAAAGAAAAGAAAAGAAAAGAAAAGAAAAAAAAAGAAAAGAAAAGAAAAGAAAAGAAAAGAAAAGAAAAGAAAAGAAAAGAAAAGAAAAGAAAAGAAAAGAAAAGAAAAGAAAAGAAAAGAAAATGTGTAAAGAATTATGAATCACGTATTTCCAGGGCAAGGAACGCGACAAATCCAGGCATGCGTTGGAGGACGTGGCTCGGACGTGGCATATGTATCTTCAACAGGGAGTGAGATATGACACGAAATATATGGCTTTACTGGGATGATGTACAAGTACGAACATATGAGTCTGTTCAAATGGATGGAATAAGTTGTGGTGGAATGCTGACAAGATAGATGGAAGGCGAGGGTGCGTTCGGCGGCACACAGGTCCCGAGAGGAGAGGAGAAGAAGGCATGTTGACAACTTGTAAATAGCGAACATGGGGCTGATACACTTCGTGACATGGAAATAGAATGTAGACGATAAAAAAAAAGGTTCGACAAAATGCCGTTGATGTTCCTTCATTTGGGAATTGACATCTTAGGGAGTCGTTCCCTCACACATTTTTCTCCTGACTCCATTTTCTTTTTCTTTTCAAAACCAGCATACATGCAATGCGAGCCATGAGAAGGACCTAGGTATTGTTTGAATTTAAAAAACTCCTTTTGTGTTCATTATAAAAACATTTTCGACGCCATATACTAAATCTATTTGTGCATCGAAGAAGCGCGTCGCTTGCGAGCATCGGCCTTGTGGGCCTTGGCCTCGGCAACACGCTTGGCAAGGATCTGGGCGTACTCGTTCTAGTAGAGAAGGCAATTGTCAGTGACGAAACCGGAAGGATGCTACGTATTTTGGTGCAATCAAAATTAGGGGGACAAAAAAACTTACAGCCTCGTCCTTGACCTTCTCGGTCTGGCGGCGCTTGAGAGCAGCACGGTGACGCTTGTGCTGGAGACGCTGGGGAGTGACCAGTCTCTGGATCTTGGGAGCCTTGGTGTAGGCCTTCTTGCCCTCACCCTTGGGCTGAACCTCGCGACGGATGACGTACTTGCGGACCTATTTCATCCGGAAGGATAGTGATTAGTATTTCTGTTTTATCGCGCAAGTCTTTGTTCTTCATTTTCGAATTGTACTCTTCGAGTCCCTAGAGGAGTGGCGGAGAGGGCCCAAAAAACCTATGAGCAGCAGTAAATCGGAGGCATGCCGACATGCTTTCCTTTTCGTGTCTTGTAGTGGACAAGATACTTCAAGAAAAACGCAAGCGAACAAAACATCGTCTCTGTCTGGCACTATGATGTTCCTCTTCTTTGCTTTTGGACTCTTGAACAGTTTTGAGAGCCTCTTTCCTTTTCTCCTCTTTGGGTCCCCTTCTCACACTCTATCCGGACTGCTCCAACCACCACCGCAGCTCCGAATAGGCGATGATCGAGTATGGATTGAAGGAGGTGTAACATACATCGTCATCCTTGGTGAGGCCGAAGAACTTGCGGATCTTGGTGGCGCGCTTGGGTCCCAGGCGCTTGGGGTGAACGACATCGGTCAGGCCGGGGATGTCAGCGTCGCCCTGCTTGACAATGCTGAGAGCCAAGACAGAGAGGTCCATGCCGACGATGCAGCCACGGACAGACTTGCGCTTGCGCTCACCAGAACGGCGGGGGCGGTAGCAGGAGTGGCCGTCGGCGAGCAGCAGACGAACACGTCCGGGAGACAGAACACCCTGCTTCATGGGGAAACCCTGCTTGTCGTTTCCTCCGGTGATGCGGAAGATGTAGCCCTTGAACTCGTCACCGACGGAGTCACCAGCAACCTCAGCACCCATCTAGATGAATCGAGCCCATGTTAGTTCAATGTACATTATAAAGCCCGTCGCCAAAGCAACCGCACGCCACTGTCTTTCCATCTGATGACCTTGTGAACGACCAGTTGTTGTCCTGACGCGAATAGCGAGATCGGAAGTCGTCGAACATCGAGATGTCGTCCAGCGGAAGCTAGCTCTAGGGATCAAAGGAAAGGTAGAATTTCGCAGGACGTTGCAACATACGCGCTTCTCCATGAAGACAGCGAGCTTGCGCTCATCCTCAATCTCGATCAGCTTTTGGCTGCCATTGGCAGGGTAGGAGATGTTCAACTATAGAAACAGGAGAGGTTAGTCGAAAATTCCCGTGACTTAAAAAAATTCCGACATTGGCACACCAGATGCCTCCAACGAGCTGAAATTCCATGTTTAAATATTCGTCTCGAGTCGGACATCAAGTAGCCATGTCGTAACCATCACTTTTTCGTCGCGGCAACGGTTCGTACCTTCATCTTGCCAGTGTGATATGGTGCAAGTTGACTTGACCTGGCAGGTGTGAAGCGGCGATGAATGGATTTGATAGAGTGTTATCAGGAAGCGGCTTCGCGAGAAAAAAAAAAGGGTAAAATCGAGAGTGTGTGTGCCGCTAGGGTTCCCTCTGTATGGGTTGTGGGGAAAATTCGAATGTGGCCAATCATTATTCCTTGTGGTGGAGAGCAAATTCTCGTTTGCTGTTTTGGTTGCTGAGCCACGCTGGCATGAGCCACACGTACTTAGATGGCGCACGCCACAATTGGCGCGTCTCAACTTCTCAGCGTCTCAGGCGTCTTGGCGTCTTGAGTGTTAAATTCGGTGACAACTCTCAGTGTTACTTCAATGCAGACAGATTGGCTTTTCAAGACGTGTGACCCCGGTCTGCTGCATGATGATACTGTGAGGCAGACGCAGTAACTTGGACAAGATCAGCCTTAACATATCATGTTCCTTGACCCCTCGAATCTGTCCGCTCCAAATCTACATTACGTGCATCTTCGTCTCCAAATTCCCCCAAAACCAACATCATCGGTCACCTTCATATCTTCCGCCCAAACCCAAGCATCACAAGCATACCGATCCCAGCACAATGTCTTCAGCAAGGCTTTACCCACCCGAAAAGCCATCCAACCTAATACCAAACCCCTTCCCACATCTCATCCAGACCCCTTCTGGCCTCGCCCTCCTCGAACTACAGGGTGAAATCAACCTGCCCCTCAACTCCGCCGGCCAACCTTTCAGGGACACCGTTGAAATCGGCCAGATTGATTTTCCAGACTACATCCCCGACGCAGAGGGCTCGGCCTGGATGAAGCGCGTCCACATGCACGTCGGTCAGCATCAGCGTCTGACAGGCGAGGTGAAGAAGCTCCCCAAAGCAATTGCTGTCATTCGAAAGAGGCCGAACAAGATGCTTGAGAACTCGTCGGGCACATCCATGGAGGAAGGGGAGAACCTGGAGATTGTTGAGATTGTCAAGTACAAAATTCTGTTTTCGAATAGGCCCGAGCCCGTGGGAACGGCGGTCGCTACTTGAACCTCTTTTACGATTTTTACCTTGCGGGAAGGGCTTCAGTTTGCTAGCTTGAATGGGTTGCTTTTGACTTGCAACGGATAAAATACATTGCCATTCACCAGAAGAATCATTCCGGGCCAAGGCTATGAGATGAAATAAAGCATTGATCATTAAATCGTTGGTTTTTTTTTTTTTTTTTTTTTTTTTTTTTTTTGAACTGTTCCACTTCAGCCCTATGCCTAACCAGCCACCATGCCATCCCCTGGGCGTATCCTCCCCAATCCGTTCTTCCCATAGTAATCCATGGGGTAAACACTGCCTTTGTCCCATTCCTCCTTGACTCCCAACGCAACCAGTGCCTCATACGGCGTCAACAGAGGCCGGGGAAACGCGTAGCCCCAGTCTATGCTCAGTCGTGGACAAGCCACCTGCACCCAGCACTCCACCTCGTTCATCAGGGCCAACTTGCCTGGAAAGATCTCACTCAGTAGCAGATTCACCCAAGGGATCCCCTTCTCCTTGAGATGCTTCTCGATGAGGGCCATGGTATGCGGATTCCCCTGCCGGCCCAGCGAGCCGAGGATTAAGCCCCACCGCTTGGCTGTCCTGGCCGTGTGGATGGCACTCCTTCGGAGAGACTGCATTTCGTCGTGGCCATAGGTCTCGCGCGTCAGCTTCCTCGAATAAGGGTCATATCTGTATGCCGGGATAGTAGGGTTGTGAATCATGATGCTCTCGAGATGGAATCGCCCATCGCCGAGGTACAAGATCATGTCCACGGCGTCGTCTTCTTGGAGCCGCGGAGAGGTGCACCCCAGAATCTCCCCTTTACTCAGGGGCGCAATCTGTGGCACCAGCACGTTGAACCCGGCTGCCTCGAGAGAGCTGCGCACGCCATGAATCGTCGCGTTGAACTGGATCGTGCCCACCACGGCAATGGTCTTGCCGGAGGCAAAGTTGCGCTCCAGTGACGCCAGCAGATGGGCCGTGTCGATGCTGATGTCCACAAAGACGTACAACGTCTTGATCTTGGTGACGTCCACGGGAATGAGACAGCTGTGCGCATAGTGGACGAGCAGATCGCATCCCAGCGCACGAGCCGTGTAGTCGTCTATACAGCAGGCGCCGTAGGTGACATCCCCCATGATGAGGGTCTCGATTCCCGGACAGAACTGCGTCAGAATATCAGAGATGGTGGTTGCGAAGAGGAGCAAGCCCTCTGGCATCTGGAGCGCAACTTTTTTGGCGCCGGATGAGCGAATCCTGTGAATCGTCTTGGGAATCTCGAAACTGTAGTTGGCGGGCAGGATGGCAATAGCCTCCTTGAGGTTGGCGTCTTCCAGAATCTCGGCAGGCACCCTATTTAATAGACGAGGGGTTCTTTTTGGTTGAGCAGCTACGAATTAGTGACTTGTTAGCTTATTCTGATTCTCTCTCTCTTTCTCTCTTCTTTAGCCCCGGTCCATTTCCTTGATTTTTAAATATATTATATATACCATTAGTCTTCTTCATCAACCCCCACAAAGACTCCCAGCGCAAAATCCGGCAATCTCTCACACCTGAAGCACGCAATCAACGCTCTCCCGTGAACAAGTAACCAACCTTGAACAGCACCGCTCCCGGCCTCTGCGCTCGCGGAGCCATCCTTTGCCGCTGCTTCTGCGGCCGCCCTTCGTCCAACGAAGCGTTTCTTGGGTTGTTTTGTCACAGGCGCCTGCGATACAACTTGGTCGGTCTCCTGAGATGCATGGGCCTGAGCGAGCTGGGCTTCTTCAATATCGGCTGCGATGCCGAGATCGACTTGTGCCCTGTCGTCCTCCATTTTTGGAAGACGGTTTCTGGAGTGTCGGCGCAGTGTCTTTCTTTCTTTTTTTTTTCTCGCTTTCACTCTTCTTCTTCCCTGTAAGGTTGTATGTACAGGAAGACGGTGTTCCGGGGACGTTTGGACTAATAACGTTGAGCGGGTGCGAGTTGTGAGATTTTTATTTTTTAAAAACTATTTCGATATGGTCACTAATTTTCTGTGTTACGATTGGCCAGAGACGGAGAACTTGTCCGTGACTCAACTTTTGTTGATGCGCGGCTGCGCTAAGGAGGTACCTAATTGGGGCCCTAGCCTCCATGTCCTTGTA
This sequence comes from Claviceps pusilla, assembly GCA_018360225.1. Taxonomy (NCBI): domain Eukaryota; kingdom Fungi; phylum Ascomycota; class Sordariomycetes; order Hypocreales; family Clavicipitaceae; genus Claviceps; species Claviceps pusilla. The sequence goes on along the minus strand of SRPW01000039.1, from coordinate 11,255 downwards.
CCGTGCCCCTTATACTTGCGCCCAGCGTTTACCCGTGCATGAGATCGCTTACTGACACCTTGGGCCCTGACACGGTTCTCAAAGAGAGGAGCGGCAAGGATGACAAAACTATAAACTGTACATGGAAGAAACGTATGGAAAGCACATTGATTTCTGAATCGGACCAAATGTCATCGCCCTGCTCTCTTTTTTGGGCGACGCAATGTTATACTCGGTCCGCCCACAAGTTGAGAAAAAAAAAACGTCCAAATTTGCGGGTTGAGCCTAGAAAGATTGATCACTGACGAGTATTGAGGCGTGGTTCAACCTCACGTGCAAACGGGTATATTGAGCAAGATGTATTGAACATTTCGATGCATCATACGTTGACTAGAATCTCCACAAGCACGGATCAGTGATTAACGATTTTCCGGATCAGCGGAGGTTCATCTACAGGCTGTGATTATTACTCACGCACAGCAGTAAGCTCGTGGACGGATTGAAAGGAAACCTTGGTCTGTCCTATCTAGGTACCTATGGAGTCATGCGAATCAACTACATCAGCCTCAGCGATGTCACGACGAACTACGTTCCACTTTTAACTCGATCTCGTCCTTCAGCCGTTACACCACAACACCCACTTCTCCACACCGAGCCATATTCAGCATGTGTGAAAACTCGGCCATATGGAACGATATTTCTCCTTCATGGAAACGCGGAAAATACCCTAGCCAGGGCCACTGCTGGAAGGTACAAATTCGCTACGTACGTATGTGTACATATTCTCTTGTACATCGTGTTTATACTCCGATGGCAAGCATTACCGAGAGAGAGAGAGAGAGAGAGAGAGAGAGAACCGGCTTTCTTGGGCCTGTGAAGCCCATTTTCTAATGCACAGTTATAGAAGCGTTTCCAGAGCTCTGAAATCCCTCTACCGCAACAAGCATATACTCAACCGTGCCGAGCAACAGCCCGGCAGAGCTCCAAGCATCCATGTGCACGTCCGTAGATATAGTGCCGCCGATGCGCTCGTCACGCCGAATCGACCAGAAATGTTCAAAACTGGCCTTACCGCGGATGGAGGGCTTGTTAATGCGCTTGCTGACGTATATGTCGTAGATGGAACCGTCGGCCGTAACTTGGCTGAGATTCTGACCTTGTTTCGATGGGTCACGAGAGCTGAAGTTCTCGAGGATGTAGAACTCTGCGAGGGGATGATCGAACCAGCCGTAGACGGCGAGATAGCTGTTTCCGTCGCTTGACCACTTGACGGAGTAGGAAACTGATCTGGCCGGTGCGATAGGCATGGTAAGCACAAAGAATAAGTAACAGTATAGAGGTGACAAAAAAAAACCCAAGTTTGTTTTTGGTGTTTGTTTGTTTGTTTGTGGTAGGTTATCTTTGTATGAAACGACAGTGAGAAAATAAATGTTACGACACGTTCCTGGATTTCCACCCTTTGCTTGCAACGAAGTCGCCACCAATCTTCCACGACAGATCGAACTGGCCTGCGAGGCCATTTTTGAAGTTGACTGCGTCGTATTGCGAACCAGACAGAGTAATAAAATTTACCATTGAAGCCTGAGATGTTATGGTGTGGTTGAAGAAGGTGCTCGTCGGTCGTAGCTGGCGCGGCGAAGGCGCAGTTGGTGGTTCCGGCGAGGAGTATTACAGCTGGGGTGAGACGCATTACTTCTTCCAGTTTTTCTTTCCTTTTCAAGAAGTGAAGAGGAGACAACGTAAAGAAAAAAAGGTCTGTGTGTACTAAAAAGCCTTGTTTGTCGACTGGGCTGGAGGTGAATTGTCATCTTTGCTTGATTTCCGACATGCATTGAACATTGCACTGCCTTATATCTTGACCAGGTCAATGTGTTTTCGACGCAGGTACCCTTCATAAGGTTCATCCCTCTTCTAATTCAGGGCGATTTGCCTACTGGTGGGCTGAAAACTAGTAAAAAGACGTCCTGCTCGGTAAGTATATGATCAGATAAACTTCACTCGATGGAAAAATTACGCAAAACGGCTTGTTTCAAGGTTTTCGCCAAGCAATGTTCGGATGTGTATCGGATGTTTTGGCAATAACAAAAGAATGAATACAAGACTTGAGTCCAATGTCACTAAGTTCCAAGAATACTCATCTCAGCTGAGATCGGAAGTTTGCACTTCTTCGCACAAACGGCCTCTGCAGATCGGAGGCAGGGTGCAGATTGCAGAGTGCAGATTGCAGAGTGCAGATTGCAGAAATAGACAGGGAGGGGCGTAGGAGTGGAGGAGCAGAGAAAGCTGGTTCAAGGAATTGACCTGGAATGGATATAGGCGACACCTTGACGGCAACGCGGTGGTGATAGCGGCGAGTCTGGGCGACGAGCTTACATAGGGTAATCAGTATGTGCCGAAGGATCAAGATGAATATCGCTTGGCATGCTTGACGGGGTTCGAGGCGACACTGAACATAGAGAACGGTCTAAAAAAATTCTTGGTGTGAATTGTTTTTCTATTGTTGTTTTATGTTTGTTATTTTTCTTTACGGGAACGAGATGGCAGGCGTTTATTTCTTGCCCATCTTTTCCAAGTAGGCGTCTATGTCAATCTCTCGCAGGATTTCCGCCTTGTCCTTGACTTGCTGCTCCATTTCCAATTGGTAGTCCTTCATCTTCTGTAGCAGCTCGGGCATGAAGGCGCCAAGGAATCGAATCGCCAGTAAAGCGGCATTGGTCGAGTTATTGATTGCCACAGTGGCCGTGGGCACACCTCGCTAGATGGAGTTGGTTAGATGTCGTCAAATTTCTAGGAGGAAAAAAAAAAAAAAAAAAGAGCTTGACGTACAGGCATCTGGACAATGCTAAGTAATGAATCATAGCCGTCCAAGTGAGTTGCCTTGACAGGCACGCCAATCACGGGCAACGGAGTGTACGCTGCCAACATGCCGGGTAGGTGAGCAGCACCTCCTGCGGCAGCGATGATGACTTTCAGACCACGATCTGCTGCTTCTCGCGCCCTTTGCGCCATCTTGTCAGGCGTTCTGTGTGCAGAAGTAATGTCCACATCCCACGGTACACCGAACTGGTTAAGGATGTCGATGCCAGCTTTGAGAACTGGCAAGTCGGAGTCTGAACCCATTGTGACCAGCACTAACGGCTTGCCTTGCGGTCGTTTCGCCTTTGGCTCAGCTGTACTAGGAGCAGCTTGGGGGCGCATGGACGTACTTGAGCCCTGGAGACGCTCTTGTCGGATGCTGTCCGTCATTTGTAACAGTGGCTGAGCAAACGTTTCCAGCTCGGCAATGGATCCGAATCCCGTGACGGTGATGTGTCCAATCTTGCGACTAGGCTTAGATTCCTTGCCATAGAGATGGACATAGACCGCCGCCTCTTTGCCGAACATGGACTTGGCCCTTTCTATCAGAGCCAGGTGGGAGTCTGGGTTGGCACCACCCAAGATGTTGATCATGATACTAGATGAAACATGGGGTTCCAATACCTCTGGCAGAGGCTCATCCAGGATAGCAGCGAGTTGTGCTTTGAATTGTGACCTTGGAGCGCGGTTAGCGGTCATAAGAAGCAGAAGGAAAAAGAAAAGAAGAAAAAGAGAACAGAGAAGAAAAAAAAAAACACAAGAAAAAAAAGAGAAGAAGGACAAAAAAAAAGACTCTTTGACTGGTAAAGTGACACCCAGTTCAACATACATGTAAGGGATAGACTCGATGGACGCATGCCCACTGTTATGCGGTCGTGGCGCACACTCGTTGAATATGATATCCCCTTCCTTTGTCAAGAACATCTCCACGGCAAAGACACCTCTTCCCCAGAGCTGTTCGACCACAGAAGTAGCCACCCTCTGGGCCTTCTCGCACAAGTCCGCTGAGACGTTTCGCGGCGGCATAAACACCTTGGAACAGATGTTGTCCTCGTGCACCGTCTCCACGACCGGAAAAGGAATCACTCTCTTCAGCTTTCCAGCGTCGTCTTCCGTTCGCACGACCATGGCCGCAAGCTCCAGCTCAAAGGGCACCCACTTCTCGGCATAGCACAACAAACTGCCGAACTCTTTGTGTGCCTGCTCCAAATCTGCCTGGCTCGAGATCTTAAAATTACCGCGGCCGTCGTACGAATCCTTGCGGGCCTTGAGCATCCACGGAAAGCCGAACCTCTTGGAAGCCTCATCCATGGAAGCCATCATGGCATCACCCGACTCAATGGCCATTTGCTCAGCCACGGGAACACCCTGTCTCCTCAGGTACTCCTTTTGCTCGTACTTGTTCTGCACGAGGCGGAGAGTCCTCCACGAGGGATGAACGGCGACCTTTTTCAATGAGGTGGTGCCGTCTGTGTTGCGAATCTGCACGCCATGGGTGTCAATCTCCTCCAGGACCTCGGTGTCAATGTGCTCGATTTCCACCGTCAGGACGTCACAGTTGGACGCGAGCGCTTTGATCTTGGCTGCGTCCTTGAACGAGCCCGTGACATGGTATTCGCTGCTGTTGATCTGCTTGGCTGGGCATTTTTCAGCGTCCAGCACGGCGATCTGCGCATTGAGGGGCGCGGCTGCCTCGCAGAGCATTCGGCCCAACTGGCCACCGCCGAGAAGACCAACCACCGGTGTCCTTGAGCTCATTCTTCTGATTTGACGTCGATCTGAAATGAGAGGAGAACCAACAGAAAGGAAAAGAAAAAAAGAAAAAAGCGGTGGAAGAGGATAGGATTTCTCTTTTCCCCCCCTCTCTGTCTCGCTCTCTTTGTCGCGTTGTCTCTTTTTAATCTTCTTCTTCTTTCTTGCTAGTCAGACGGAGGAAGGCTCTTTTTCTGGTCGTCATAAGGGTTTCCGGAATTAAAAAAGGATGATGGAGAAAAGTTAAAACTGACGATGCCGGACTGGCAAAGTGGGCCTTTACGGCCCCACAGACACCGAATGGGGTTTCAGCAAAAATCTCAGGTCGCGAAGATGATGGACTACATCACCACATGGCTCCGAAGAATAGTGACACTTTTTGCACCGAAATTCTATGGCGAAATGTTTGAATGATCCGTATCCATTGACGCACTGTACATCCGCAAGCAATTGGTGCGTCGGACTATTCCCCGCTCAGCACACCTCAGAAAGTATTGAACCATGCAGAAAGAAGTCAACACCGCGGCATTTCCTTGGAAGAGAACTGAATGTTTCATGTTTTACAATCTATTTAGGTGGTTCATTGACAAGTGTTACGCATCGCGGGATCCCTAGGTTCCTCTTAGCCTAAGCTCTTTGGACCCCGCGGACCACGATGCCCTAGTCTAGCCTCATATATCAGGCATCTGGCCAGATATGCCCATACTATACATTTTGTGTGGTGTGAGCATTCCTAGATAGATTATTAATATATATTAGCTCCTTCTAGATGTAATAGGTTATAAGCCCTACGCATTCCAGATTTTTCAACGTTTTATTATTATCTTTATTTTAAACCTATGTCGCGTTTTACTATATTTAGTATATGTATTTTTTAGACACACAATAGAACTAGCGGTGTTAGTATCCGCGTTTAACCTAAACCTTGCAATTAAGGCCCCTTTTTTCCTTTAATTAGTTATTTTATTTATTTTAGCTCTTTACTAATTCTTTTTTACAACAAAAAACATATATAAGTAAGGATTTAAATGCACAACCTTAGCGTTTAGGCGTGTAGAATTAGTCCTTATTATTACAGCGCAAAACACTATAACCCCTAATATTATAAGAATTTTTTATAGAGTCTTTTAAAAAAAGGGGCCCTTACTATAACTACCTCTACTATTAGTTAGGTCTTAATATTCTAAAGTTTAGAACTGCCTAGTTACTAGTTTAATAGAAGAAGTAATTATAGATTATTAGGTATAGTAAATTAGGGTAAAGCAATACCCACTAACTAAGCTAAGGTATAATTAGGTAAAACTCTATAATTTTTTTCTCCCTTTATTATTAAGGCATAGAAGATGCCTATTATAAACCTACTAATCTTTAACTTTACAATCTCTACATAGATGCAGGCTATATAGTGATTTAACTAGAATAGCACACTACCTACACTAACAAACTATTTAACTAAATTAGCAATCCTTTAGTATTAGATACTAGGTTATAAAGTTATTAATAAAAGGCCCTTATAATACATTATTCTTGCTATAATAAGCAATTAAAACACACCTATATAGCTACGTGTGGCTAACTAGAGTTACAATATAGATAACTCTTTAAATATAAAGAATCTAATACTAAAATCCATATAAATTACGCCCCTAAAGGGTTCTAAAAATTTTAAAGAATAGGAAATCTCTATAAAGATATATATTTATATTCTTAGCCTTACTAGCTACTTTAAAGGTATAATTTTATAGTTTTAAGAGACTAATAAAAAATATACTTTATTAACGCATTTAGTATAGCAAACGCTATTTATATATGTATAGAAAAATATCTTTAGAGTGGGATAGGACTATAGAGGCTGCATAACGGACCTTATATAGCTAATTTATAACGATTATAGCTTTTAAGCTAATGTTACTATTATTAAGCTACTTAATAGCTTTTTTTAATTAAAAAGGTTAGAGTTTTTATTAATAAGGGCTTAGCTTAACTATTACTAAAATCTATAGTAAAGGATTAATAACGTTATAACTTTACCTAATATTATATAGGTTACTTAGATACTTTAAGCAGTAAAGGGTGCTATGCTTAATATTTATAATATATAGAAGATTTAAGGTTATAGTTCTAATAGTCTTAAGAAAGAGGAGATGTTAAAATATCTTATATATAAATTAAATAAACTAGCTAAGGATTAGAAAGCTAGTTTTTTTATAAAGAGGTCTTTATAAGGAAAACAAGAAAAAAAGAAAGTAATAGAATTAATAACTCTTAAATATAGCTATATAATCTTAGCTAGATGCCCTTTATATATAAAAGATAGGTGCTAGAAGCTTTATTTTAAACTTTAACCTATATAGGCAAAGTTTGCCTAAAAAGGGAGCTCTATAAAGGCATCTACGCTAAAAAGCACTGCTTCTTCTAATATTACATAAGTAGGAAGCATATTTAGCAGTATAACTATAGGCATTAATAATAATTATGCTGCTGCCACTAATTGTAGCAGACTTATAAGGCATAACTATATTCTAAATATAAAATGCAGCAATTACACCTTTAATTTAATGAAGTGGTTTATATACTTAAATACTAATGTAGAAGTTAGACTAATAACTGCTAGCAATGGTTAGCCCCTTACTATTAAAGGAATTAGAATGGTTAAATTACCTATTAAGGGAGGATATCTTAAGCTACTAAATGCTTAACTAGCCCCTAAGGTAGAAGTTAATATAATTTCCTTAGGTCTCCTTTATTAAGCTAGTATTATTATAAACAGGTCTATAGACTAACTAATTATAAAGTCCTTATTATAACTTATAGCTTTCTTTCGCTAGGCTTTTAATATTATAATGCTAAAGCTTTATGCTAAAGAACCTTACTTTAACTTCGCAGTATTACCTACTAAGGCTATTATAAAAAATATAGAATATAGCCTTTTATATAAGAGACTTAGGCACGCTAGAAAGGATTGAATAGTCTGCGTATATAAAGAAGCAGGCATATTAATTAATCTAATATCTTTAAGTAATTTTTACTATAAAGCTTACTATTTTGCAAAAGCTAACTAAATTGTTTATTAAGAACTATAACTTAACGTTAACGCTTTTCTTAGGCGTGTTTTTTAGAATTATATTATATATAAACTAGAGGGATTTAGCAGTAAGAACTATACTTTATATACTATTAATACTTTTACCTGTTTTTACTAGGTTATTCTAACTATAAGTTATAAGAATTTATAGAAAGCTATAAAGGCATAGCAAACTACTATAGAAAACGTAAGCAGCGGATTTACTATAAAGTGCTTTTATACTAATAATACTATAGAATTCCTAGGCAAAAAGTTTGCGAATTACTGCTATAAGAAAGGCATTATCTATTACACTAAGGCTCCTTACATTCCTGCCTATTAAAGCCTTATTAAAAGGGCTAGGAGAACCCTTATAGATATAGCTTAAGCGTTAACAATTAGTGCTGAGCTTCCTAACATCCTTTAGCCTTATGCTATAAAGCATATAGCTAAGATTATAAATATTCTGCTAATAAGTGGCACTCCTAGCGGAAAATCACTATAATAAGCTCTCTTTAATGAAATTAGGCTTATTAATAACTTATTAATTAAGAATCTTTATATATAGGGGTGTATTGCTTATATATAAATCCCTAATAAAAGATATATAAAGGCATAGAAAATGTCCCCTAAAGTAAAAAAGGGGCGCCTTATAGGCATAGAAGGTAATAAATATTATCTATTTAAGGTTTAGCTACCTAAAGAAAGCTACATTATAAAGGCATAAGATATTTAATTTTAGGAAGACCCTATAATATCTTATAACTCCACTAATAAAACTAAATTTATTGCTAAATTAGTTAATCTAGCGTTTAAAGAAGAGAGTAAAAGGATTATTACTCTACCTTTTGCAGATCTAGTGTATAAGGCTAACCCTCTGCCGCAAGATAGGATCTAATAATACATAATATAGTCTAGTACTGCAAATGCCTTATAAGGTTATAATAACACTAAAAATATATTTAGGGGTAACCTTTTATTTAATTAAATATACTAGAGGTTAACTACTCCTCCTAGTGAACCCCCTTTATATTATCTCTTTAGTCTACTAAAAACAATATTAAAGAACCTACTAAAATTATAGTAAAAGGAGTAGCTTATTATATTTAAGTAATTTAAAGAACTAGTTATTAACCCTAATAGATATAAGACTAAGGCTCTTTTTAAGCCTATTCCCTCTATTAAAGATATAGAGATAACTAATGCGCTATACAATGTGAATTATACTAATATAAACAATGTTATTATAATAGTAAAGTTATTAGAAGTGGTTGCTAATAAAGTAACTCTTCTATTTTAAAAGGATAAGATACGATAAGCATTAAAGGACTATAGAGAGAGGATTACACGCTCTTAAAGCTTAAAGTCTATTAACTAAGAATCCTTATCTTCCTAACCTAGTATATAATAGTTATTATATATAGGTGTATATAAGGATTATCTATATATTACAATATATAGTTAAAAACGCGCTTTTTCTAACAGCTCTACGGAACCTAAACATTTAAACCTTATATATTATAATAACAATACTATCTATAACTTAGATAACTCTATAAACCCCTTATATTATATAATAATAGTGTAAGCAGTGAGCGTAGCTAATACAAAGATACATATACTATTAAATTAGTTGAAGGCATATAAGCTGCCTAATTATTAGACTTTTTAGCAGCTAGCTAAGATTAAAGAATTATAAAAAATATAATAAAAAAATAATTAGTGTCTTATATATATACCTAAGAACGCTATTATTTTTAATAGCTAGTAGGTTTATACTATTAAATATTCTATTAACAGACTACCTTTTCTAAAAGCTTACTAGGTTATTTATAGCAACTAATACTCTAAAGTCTTTAATGCTTAAGACCTCTATACTATAGTAGTATACCTGGTTTCTTTATGCGTTTTTTATGTAATTATTACTATTCTTAACCTTAAGTAGCAGTAGTGTAATATAGTTAATGCCTTTCTAAATATAGAGGCTAAAACTAAGGTTTTTATAAGGCAGCCTTATAGCTATAAGGATATGTTAGGATAAGTATGCTGCCTTAATTGTGCGCTCTACAGTCTTCCAATATCCCCTCTTTAGTGGCTTAATAATATTTTTACTAAGCTTTTTAAGCATAGCTTTTAGTGCCTTTTTAGTAAGTTATGCATTTTTACTTATAATAACTTTGTTTTTCTTCTTCTTTATATTAACAATATTATTATAGCGGCTTCCTTAAATGCTATTATAGACTCTATACTTAATATGCTAGAATCACAATATAAGCTTAAGCGCCTAGGGATAGTTTAGATGTTCTTAGGCATATAATTTAAATAGGATTATAACTATTAGACTATTTTACTTTATTAGGAGAAGTATATTAATTCTATTTTTTAATAGCATAATACTTTAAGCCTAACCCCTGCTTATATGCCCTAGCTACCTAAGGTTAAGATTCCTTCTAATTAGAAAGACCTCCTAATAGTTAGAATTCTTAAAGACTAGTAATGTAAAATTAGTTGCTTTAACTAGCTCTTAATATATACAAGACCTAATATTATATATACAGTAAATAAGCTTAGTATAGTAAATTTAGCCCTAAAGTAAATTTATATAAATCTAAAGAAGTACCTTTAAAGATATTTTTAAGGAATAAAGGATTTAGAGATTTTTTTTAGTAGTGTTATTAATAATAGCACTATTAAATACTCTTTCTAAGTCTATAGCTATAGTAATGCCTCTTATAGCGATAACCTTAATATAAGGCAATCTATAGCTAGTTATATTATACTAGTTAATAGTAGTGCTGTTTTTTAGGCTTTAAAGCAATAATCTATAGTTGCATTAAGCACTATAGAAGCCAAATTCCTTAATCTTATACCTACGGCGCTCTCTATAACCTAGGTCTCTTAATTAATTAAAGACTTTAGATTTAGTTAAGTGTACCTATTATTACTATTTATAGATAGTTAGAACGCTAAGGTAAATATACTAAATAAGAAGTATTATAGCTATATAAGGCACATTAATTTATAATATAAATAGATTACATAAAGAGCTTATAATAGCCTTTTTTGCCTTAAGCAGGTTAGCACTAATTAGATAATTGCTAATAGCTTTACTAAAGGTCTTAAGTATAAAAAACATAGTAACTTTATATATATACTCTAAATAACCTTAAAGTCTAAGCTTCCTTCCTATAGAAATTGCTAATTACACTCTAATATCTTTTTCTTTTCTCTTTTCTATATGTTTTCTATATATTTTTTACTGCTTATATATTAGCTTTAGTTAAGACTTATTAACCTTACTAGAAGCCTAACCTTCCGCACGCAAATTCCTTTAGACACCTTAACGCATCTAATATTTTCTATATCCTACTTCTTTATAATTAAATATTATATATATTTAGTATAGGCTGGTTGTTTGGCTATAGGGGTAGTGTTATATATCGCAGGATCCCTAGGTTCCTCTTAGCCTAAGCTCTTCGGACCCTACAGACTATAATGCCCTAGTCTAGCCTCATATATTAGGCATCTAGCCAGATATGCCCATACCATACATTTTGTGTGGTGTGAGCATTCCTAGATAGATCATCAATACATATCAGCTCCT
>SRPW01000038.1:0-60348 GCA_018360225.1 Claviceps pusilla | reverse complement strand
TGAAAATAACGCACATTTTTCTTAGCAAAAGCAAGTCTATTTAGTTAAGTAAAAGCTATTAAAAAAAAAAATAACAATAAAAAAAAAATAATAAGCTATTTCCTTATAGCGATATCGCTACTACAATTCCTCCTTATTATCCTCCTCCCTAGCTAAATTCCCCATTAAATTAGATAATGCCTTTAGAAATATATATAGCCTAACTAGGTGCAGTAGAGTAGTAGAAGGGCTGTTAGCCTATCTAGACCTAGAGCGCATAAATAAGGGACAACTAGTAACCTAGTAGTGAGTTAGAGGCATTAATAAAAAGAAAATAAAGGAAAACTCACTAAATAAAGGTTCTTACAAATAAACTATAGGTAATTAGACTAGTTAATAGTAATAAGCAACTAGTTCATAGACACTAGCTACTAGATTGCTGCATTTTAGCGGCGCTATTGCTTAAGTGTAAGCTTATATAATAATTATAACCTTTTAGCGTATCCTAGTTTATCTAAGTTTTTCTACTTATTAAGCATAAGGTTTAACGTAGAAATAGTAGTAAGTAGACCCTAAGTAGTGAGTTAGCAGTGGGCTTATACTAGAACTTAAAAGCTATACTAGAATCTAGTAGTACTCTAGGTTATTAGTCTTCTCCTCTATAAGGCAGAAGACTTTATAATAAAGATATACTTATTATGTAGTTTACTAAAAAAGTATAGTAAGTTAGTAATAATATCTAAGTAAGGATATAAGTTAAGGGGAAGAAGTTTTCTTATATAAAAATAAGTTTTATTATTACACTTATAGGAAGTATATTTTATACTTACCCCTATAAATTAGAAAAAAAGAAAACGTTAGTAAAAGCAGTAGTAACCTTATAGTAAGCTACTTACTATTAGAGGGCGTGTATACTATAGGTATAATAGCCCTAGTTACAATATACTATAGCTATAAATTATATTCCTTCTTATTACTAGTAGGAGCTTTAGGCTGTAACTTTTAGGCATAAACCTAGTGCCTATAACGTATATAGGGAAGCTTCTCCTTACTAGCAGTGAGAGCGTAGATATTAGTATTAAATTAAGTAACTAATAAGTATAAAAGAAAACTTACACTATAATAGTTATAATATTAGGGGTAGGGTTAAGCTCCACGGCGATATAGCGGCGGCGTTTTATTAAAGGGGTTTAATTTTTAGGGGCTATAGCAAACTAGCTAGAAGTTAGTAGCTAGAAAGTAGAAAAATAGCTAAAAAAACTTATAGGAAGTCTATTAAAAAAAAAAGGGAAGCTGTTTATAAGAGTAAAGATAGTTAGTAAACTAATAAAGAATAGCTAAAATGTATAATAGAGTTAGTAAAACCCTTATAATAAGAAGGGAAAGAGAAAGAAGAAGAAGCTACCTTACTAAGAGCTTATAGAGAGGGAATACTTATAGTTAGTAATAAGAGTTAATAGGAAAGAAAAGGTAGGAAAAAAAGGGGGAGAAAAGGCCTTTTTATAATTATTAAGGGCCCTATAAAGACAAGAGCATTATACGTAAAAGATAGCTAAATAAGGCAACTAAGGCACTTAAATTAGTAAATTATAGTGCAGTAATAGCGGCCTAGCTGCGCATTAGTAGCTGTTAATAGCTATAGTAGTAAAGTAAGTATCTAGCTTAAGGAGCAAAACCATGGATATATAGGAGGCTATAGGCATCTAATTATGCCTCCCTATAGACTTAATAAATTAGAGGTATTATAATAATTATATAAGAAGCTAGTAGCAGTAGCGTAGCTTACTTTAACTTTTAAATTAAAGAAGTAAGGCAATACTATATATTATAATAAGCTAGGGGGATAGGTAAAAGAGGCAGGGAGATATAAAGATAATAAATTATATAACTTAGCAGGCACACCACTACATTATAGCAACCCTTTAGCGTAAAAGTAAAAGTAAGGTTATAAGGAAAGTGAGGCTAGATATAATATTATAATATAATTAACTTAGGCTAGCGAATTAGGACACTTATAAGGAGAGCACCCCTAGTAAGCAGTGTAGCAGTAGGGAGGTTACCTAATTAATTATATATACACTAGACTTTATTATAGTTAGGCGTATAAAGTAAGGTAAATAATATAGAATAAGGGTATTCTTAAATTTACTCTACTAGGGAATAAGTTTAACCTATAAGATAGGAAAGCTTTTCTAGAAACTTAATATAAAGTAGTAAGGTAATAGTAACCTAGTAGTAAGACTATAGTTAAAGACTATAATTAAGGGCAATTATAAGGAAAGGGGGGGTATTCTATTATAGCTATTTCCCACTATTAGTAACTATAGAGTTAAAGGGCGCAGACTAGCTTATTATACTAATAAGGGCATAAGGGAATAAGGCATGTGGTGCCCTTGCTACAACTTAGTGGCACGCTAAGGGGGCATATAAAAGAGAGAATGCATACATTTGTATAATAGGGTAGAGATTTATACCTTTAAGCACTACCCCCTACCTAGCAGCTACGTCGCAGTGCACCTTCTGTGTCTCAGTCTTCACTCCACTAAGCAATATCCCATTACCAGCCTTGACAATAATATAATAAATCCTTAGTATTATAAATAAGTAGCCTAATTAAATAATATATAGAACTTATACTACCTTTATAAAATAATTACTTTAATAGTAGCTTAGCTTAAGGAATTATATTATTATATAGCTATAATAAACTAAGCATTTTATATAAATACCTTAATATACCCTAACTAGGTATAACCTTAGTATAAGCTACTTTTAATAAGGAACCTTTATAATAGAAATAAAGCTTTATTTTAGGCTTAGTAAATCCTTATAGTATATAAGCTAAAGGCTAACTTTAACTTTATTAGCACTAACTATAATAAATAGTTCCTTATTTATTAAAACCTATTTTTTAAAATTTAGGTATAAGTAGCTTTATTTTTTAAGCTTAGTAGTAATTATTAATATATATTAAGCTGTTTCCTTAAATACTTTAATATTATATTTATAGACCCTTATTAAAAGAAGTGTATAGTTATAAAGTTAAACTAGCTTAAATAATACTTAAATAAATATTTTATAGATTTCTTTATTTATTTTAAATAAAAGCTATACTTTATAGGGGGAAGTATATAAGTAGATATAATAAAACTTATATAGCTTTAAGTAGAACTTAATAAGTAAATAAGGGATTATTATATTAGCTATAATATTCCCTATTCTAACTACTATATAGTAATAGTATAATATTATAGTATTACCTTAAATATTAACTTATATTAAATTAAGAAATATATTAAGGCTTATTATTACCCCTATACTAAATATAATTAAAATAGTAATATAGCTATAATAAGTATTAATTTTATTAGCTTTTTAGGTTTAAAATAAAGTTATAAGTCCTTTAATAAAGGAAAGCTAAATATAAAACCTATAAATACTAAAGGTATAATTTAAGTAACCTAGGTATTATAGAATATTATTAAGCACTATAAAGCTACTTATTAATACTTATATTATAGTAGTAATAGTTACCTTATATAAGGTTATATATAACTTTCTATTTATTACTTAATAAAAGGTATAAATATTAAGGCCTTAAATATATTTAATAAAGAGGCGCTAAGTAATAAGGGTAACTTTAACTTAAAAAAAAATAGCTTTATTATATAAGTTTTAATAGTAGAATATATATTAATAGTATTAGCTTATATTATATTTATAATAGTAATAGCTTAAATATTTATAGAGAAATAAAATATTATATAAAGAAAGCATTATTCCTTCTTTCTTTTCTATATAATAGTTTTAAGTTTATTAATACCTAAGTAAATAGTAGTTATAATAGCTATATTATTATAAGTAAAAGTATAGTTTAAAGATTAGGCCTTTAATATATTACCTTAAGCTAACTATATACCTTAACTATTACTATAATAGTTATATAATATAGCTATACTAATGCCTTCTAGCGCTTAAGGATTACCTATTTTATTTATTTTAGTGCTAACTTAAATAGCTAATTATTCCCTATAGTAGCTTATATAATCCTAGGTTTTTTATAAAACTATATCCTAAGGGCACCTTAAATAGCTTAAAATAATATTATATTATATACTACTAAATATCTCCTTATTATTTATATATAGAGTAACTTTAAGATTTATGCCTTAAATACCTAAGAGATAGCCTTACTAATAATTATTATTATAGAATTAGTATATATAGGGTTAGTTTACTAGGCATTATAATTAAGTAAGGTAAGTAGTATTATATCTACTAGCCTATAGAAAATTAATATTATTCTTATATTTATAGTAGACTTAGTTACCTTAAAAGAGAATAAAAATCTCTCCTTTTTACTAAGTAAACTAGCTAACTTTAAGGATTTATTTTATTAAGAGAATACTAATGCCTTACCTCTTTATTAAAAATAAGCTAATTACTATATTTAATTATAATAGAATCTTAATAATAGCTTATTAAACTTACTTTAAGTATTACTTTATAATATACCTTAAAATTAGTTACTAGAAATATAGAAATAAATTATAAACCTTATAAATAAAGGCTAAATCTAAGCTTTTTTCTCCTTTATAATAGTGTTTATACTCTTAGTTAAAAAAGTAAATAAAGGTTAGTATTTTTATATAAACTATTAGGTATTAAATAAGATTATAAACTAAGATTACTATTTACTACTACTTATTAAAGAGACTTTATATTCCCTAGCTAGTGCTTAATAGTTTATAAAATTAAATATTTATACTACCTTTTACTACCTATATATTACTAAGGGGAATAAGGCTTTAATAGCTTTTTATATATATTTTAATCTTTTTAAATAGCTTATCTACCCCTTTAGCCTAGTTAGTATATTTATAATGTTTTAATACTATATTAATAAAGTATTAAGGGATACTTTAAGGGCTTATATAATAGCCTACCTTAATAATATCCTTATTTACACTAATAGTATATATAAGAAGTATATAAATTATACTAAGAAGATTCTTTTATACCTTTAATAAGCTAGCCTATATTTTAATATTAATAAGTATACCTTTAGTATAACTAAGGTAAAGTACTTAGGGTTTATAGTTTAAGCTAGCTATATAGTATAGCTAAACCTAGCTAAGGTAGCTATTATTTAGGAGTAAAAGGCATTAATATAGCTATAAGGTATATATAGCTTTCTAGGCTTTATAAACTTTTATTAGAAGTTTATTACTAACTTTTTAAATTTTATTAAGCTTTTACTTTACCTTACTAAGAAAGGCATTCTATTTATCTAGTCCTTAGCTTACTAAATAGCCTTTTAATACTTTAAAAATATATTCTCTTTAGCCCTTATTCTAGCTTAATAGAATTCTACCTTAAATATAATAGTTAAGGTTAATATATTAAAAGAGGTAATTAAGAGTTACCTTTTATAATATAATATAGTAAGTATACTATAACTTATAGCCTACTACTCTATTTAACTTATAGCCCCTTAATAAAACTATATAATTTATAATAAAGAATTACTTAGTATTATTTTATACTTTAAGGTATAGTTTACTAAGCTTTATAGTATTTTTTAGCTATTTATAATTCTTACTAACTATAAAAACTTAAAATATTTTATAAGCCTTTAGGAAATATTAAAATAAGAAGTATATTAGGTAGAAACTCTCTTTTTTTTTAATTTTTACCTTTACTACTACTTAAGCTTCTAAGTAGTGTGCTTTAATATATTATTTTATTATAAATAAAATAAATTAAAGGAACTTATAGTAATATATTCTTTACTTTACTTAGTATTAGTTATATACCTATTATAGCCACCTTATACTACCCTAGCTTTATTACTAAAGTAGAATTAAACTTTAATTAGCATTACTATAGCTAACCTATAGAGCTATAACTTTTTTACTAATAACTATCTTTAGTGCCTTTAGGACTAAGGTATTTAGGCTAACTTAATATACTAAATAAAGGTTAAAGTAATGTATTTAGGGGCCTAAGGATTCCTTACTAAGGTAGCTATATATTAGTAAGTTAGTAACTATATAGTTAATACCTATAAGGCTTTATTATTTTATAGCTACCTTTAGGTTCTATAGTATAAGCCCTTTACTACTATACTAATTTAATAAACTTATAATTTACTACTATTAGGCTACTTAGGGAAGAATATAACCTTTTAGGCTCTTTATTATAATTACTATTAGAAGGGTATATTAATAAATATTATATAATATATATATAATTACTATTGCTATAAAGCTTATAAGAGCTAGTGCTTTTATTAAAGCCTTTTATAGCCTATTTTAGCGCTAAATAGGTATTAGTTATAAATATTAGTAGATTTTATAACTAACCTTTTAGTAAACTTTTCAAACACTCTTTAATTTCTTATAGTTATTATAAATTACCTTTCTAAATATATTTAATTAAAGGCTATAATAAATATAAGTACTAAAGCATATACTTAATGTTTTCTAAACTATTAATAATGCTTTTATAAATTCCCTTTAAGTATTATTTTAAACTATAGCTTAAACTAAGTAAGTAGTTTTTAATTAATACTTTACTCCCTTATAGGTACTAAATAGCTTCTCTTTATATTATATTACCTTTAAACTAATAATAGTATTAAGTATATAAATTAAAAGGTTTAAGTAGTATTATAAGTTATAGTCTTTTTTACTTAAATAAATTAGTTTATATATTTAATAGCTTATTAGCTTACCCTTAATAATTATAACTTATTAATTATTAGCCTAAGTATATATATAGCCCTTTATAAATTTAATATTAATTTAATATAATATATACTAGCTTTTATATAAAGCTAAATATCCCTTAAGAGGTAGGTAGTTTAGTTCTTTAAGTATATTAAGTAAGAAATAGTGCTACCTTAAGCTACTATTAACTTTACTTAATAATATTAATAAAAATCCTTTAACTAATTATATTACTTAGTAAAATAGTATTCGCTTAGTAATAAAGTTTAGCTTAGCCTTTAAAATATTTATATACTTTACTTAAGTAAGAAGTTAAACTAAGTTATAGCTAAATATACTATACTTAATATTCTTATTCCTTTAATTATTAAACTAAATATTCTAAAGGGTATTTACTTAGTCTTTTATATTAATTTAATAGAGTGTATAGTAAATAATTCCCTTTTTTCTTAAGTTTTATTTAATTCTTAACCAAGCCTTATTTAGCCTTAAAATAATAATATAAATATACCTTATAAATACTAAATTAAGTCTATTTTAGCTATAAAAAATACTAAAGAATATAGTAGCTATTATAATATACTAGTTAAATAAATTAGTTATATATAGCTAATATAGAAGCTACTTAAAAACCTAAAGAATACTAAAGCATTAATATAATTTAAATTATAATAAAGAAATATATATTTTAATAATAGTTTTAAAGGAGTATGCTATAATTCTTAATTAATACTATATAGTATATTATTTAATATAAACTCTAATACTACTAAGCTTTAAATAAGCTTTAATTTAATAATAATAGTTTTATACTTTACTTTTACTTACCCTTAAATAAAGTAAATAAAATAATAAAATTAATTCTTTTTTTTTATAGTATTTAAATAATATAGCTATAAAAAATAAGCTAAAAAGGAGTAAAAAGGGTAACTTTTAGCTAATAAAAAATAAGTTAAGCTTTAGTAACTTAAAACTAAAAAAACCCTAAGGTAGCTTAAACCTATATAATATAAATATTAAAAGTATATTAGCTATAGGTAGTAGTATATTATTAGTAAAAGGGAGTGTAATAATAATAGTAAAAGTTATAGTAATAATAAGTAGTATAGTAATAATAATAAATAGTATAGTAATAGTAGGTAGTATAGTAATAGTAAAAAAAGGTAGTACTTATTATTAAGGTTTTTTAAATAAAAGGCTTAAGGGTAGCTATATAATAAATAAAGTATTTATAATAAGGCTTAGTAATATAAAAAAAGGCAGTACTAATATATATACTTACTTCTTTAAATATAGTAGTAAATAAAATAATAGAGTAAACCAATATAACTAAAAATAGGTAAATAAATTATAATATATAAGCATTAATTACTTAACCTAATGCTATACTTTAAATAACTAAGCATTAGTATAGTTAATATTAGTCTTTAATAAGTAAATAGTAGTTAAATTAATAGTAAAAGTAAGTAAAGAATATATTAGTATTTTATTAGTAGTAAATTAAAATTATTTTAATAATTAAGAGAAAGGTATAGTTAAGAAACTAGTAGTAATAGTAAGTATAGTATATTTCTTAATAGTTTATAAAGTAGTAGTAAAATAGTTATATAAAGCTTTAAAAGGCTTATTTAATATAATTTTCTTCCCTTTATTATTAAAGGTATTATAAATAAAAAAATAAAGTACCTTTATAGCTTTATTATAATAAATAGCTACTATAATTTTATAAGTAAAGTAGTAAAAGGTAGGACTTTAAGTAAATATAGTAGCATTATATATATAAGTTACCTTTCTTTTTTAATACTTTTTATAGAAATACTAAGGGCCTAAGGTATATAAAAATAGTTTATTATTTACTATATATATAAAATAGAATAAATACTAAATATTTAGCTAGTTAAGATTAATAAAGGTAAATAACTTATCCTTAAAGTTACTTTTAACTTTATAATAGCTTAAAATATAGTAATTATTTAAAGGTAAAGAAAGAGAAGGTAAAGTATTAATAATAATAAATATAATTTTATTATACTTAGTTTTAGTAAAATAAAGTAATAAGGATAGAGAAGCTTACTATTTAAATTTAATAAGTAGTACTAATAGACTTTTTATTAATATTAATAAATAAATATAAAAAAAGTATAAATAATAATAAAAGAGTAGGTAAGTATTAATAAATATTTAAGTAAAAGGCTTAAAGTATATAGAATTCTAATAAAGAGAATAATAATAAAGTTATATTTATAAATATAAAGAAGCTAAATAAGATATTTATAGTTTATATTTTAAATATAATTAGCTAGCTAATTTAGGATTTTTAAAGTTTTTATTTTAAAATATATTTTATTTATATAAGGTATTAAATTATAACTAGCTAAAACTAGATATTTAAATAATAAATAGCGTTACTAATACTATAATATAGTTATTATATTCTAAGCATTTACTAACTATTTAATAATTAAAGAGTAGTAAGGTAGGGGGTTATATAATAAATTTAAGCTAAAAGCTTAAATCCTTAGTAGAATAAAAGAGTAGTATATAAGGTAACCTACTGCACCTATAGGGTAAACCCTATAAGTATATATTATATATATAGTGGGCATATAGTGGAGGGAGATAGTAGCCTTTCCTTCCTCCTTATAGATAATAATAACTTCATCGACACTAGATTGCAGTCGCCATCTAGGCTAGTCCATAACAGTAATTTCTCTTTTTCTATAAAAGAGAGAATTTTAAGTATTAGAATTACTGTATTTTATAATAATATAGTATAGCTAGGAAGAGCTAGATTTATAGCTATATTAGCCACATAATCTAACTCTTCTAATTAATCTATGTGTGTAGAGTTTTTACTATAGAATCTAATAGCATTTTTATAGCTTTAACGCTAGCTATAAAATGCCCCTTTTAGATAGCACTAATTGTAATAGAAATTAAACCTTTTTGCGAATACCTTCCTAGACCCTACGTTGTGTCACTGAGTCTCAGATCCACCTAGTATTCCTTAGAGAATCACTAGTATCCTAAGGAATACCAACAAAACGCGATTTCTGCCCGTCTGGGTGATGTGCCCGTTTGGGTGATAAGCTCCACCTTTAGGTGGGGCGTGGCACGAGTATTTGCTGACTAGAATTTCCCGCCAGACGCACCAATTGCGTGTGACTATTCGCCTTGCCTGCTTCGGTGGGTACCACTGGGTGCGAAGCTAATGTACATGCACTGTCAAAGGCAGCTTATTCATCGGGCTTGCTGACTGTCGCCTTCGTCTCACTTTACCAAGTGAATTGCCTCGACATCAACGTGCAAACGCTACTTCTCGCCCAAGTCATACAACCACGCCCAGAACCAACCAAGCTTTGCGCAATTTTCATCCTGACGAAGCCTAACAGGGTATATATTGGCAGCAAGGCCCCCCGTTATCCTGCTCTGGTTCAGGTTACAACGTCCTTGCGCAACTCCTGCTCGTATGAGAACATTCTGGAAAGGTCTCAAGGAACCTCGATTAGGGTGATTGCATGAGGCCGTCTCATATCGTCTGTTTCCTCCGTGGCCATGACTGGAAAACGACCGAACACGCAAAATGGCGCTCATAGAGTTCCAAAGCCCAACCCGCTGCGCCCGATGCGCAAAAGATCTAGGCTGGCCGATCCTCTTCCCCATGCCTCCAGCAAAGGTTCAGGGCGACCGACTACCAAATCGACAATCAATCATCCGCTACAGTCCGCACTGGCGAACGGAACAAAGCCAAACATCGACGAGCTAGGAAAGCAATACGGAGGCTGGTCCGAACCACCTCCACCGCATCCATATACTGACATTCCCATAATGACTACAAAGAAGGCCTTATTGAAAGGCATAAGATACCATTTAATGAAGTTCTCGCAACCCCGTGTCTCGGACAACCCTATCGACCCTAGTCGTCAAGATGAATTTGCCCGCCCCGTCACACTACACAGACGAGACGCCCGTCAACCCCCTCCAGGACGAGCTGTCAAAGTAGAAGAGCCCGTCGCTCCGCAAATCGACGAAAAGGAATTGGAAAGACAGTCACAACTCAAAGCTGAGAGAGAAGCTCAGCGCGCTGTCGATCAGGCGAAAATTGCGCCCGTTGCTGTTGAAACGAATCCAAAACGCCCAAAGAAACAAAAGGAAGAAAGAACTATGTTTAACAGAGCTCCTAAATCTGAGGCAGCCAAGAAGGAATCAGACATCCGATATGAGGAAGCCTTGCCGTGGCACCTCGAGGATGCCGACGGGAAGAATGTATGGGTGGGCAACTATGTTGCGGCTCTCTCAGAAGCCAACGTTGCATTCATGATTGACCAGTCCGTGTTTCGCATGGTTCCTTTAGAAAAGTGGTACAGGTTTACGTCAAAACCACCTTTTCAACCTTTTACGATTGACCAGGCCGAGGCTTTCATGAATAAAAAGGTTGATGTTGGCAGGTGGGTCATGAAGGATGAAGAGAAGAAAGCGGGACAATCGGACATGGAAGCTACTAGGAAACTACTCTACGGCCGTGGACAGATGGTCAAAACTGAGAGCGCCACCTTCAAGGCGGCTTCGCGTTCGGAGAAGCTTGATCATGACGAATTAGACATATCCGGGGATGAATTTCAGGACGACGATGAGACACCGTACTTTGAACGGTTGGAAGACGACGACACGAAAGAATCCAAAGATCGCATACGTCGAGAGCAACTGGGAGCGAATCTATTCGGGGAAGGTGACGAACAAGAGGTTGACAAAGAGTTGCAGGAGCGACTACGAGAAGAATTGGAGCGACAAAAATACGGCAAGACTACGAAGAAGGCACTAATTAAGCGAGACCGAGAGCAAATCTACGAAAGCGACAAGTCGGAGGAAAATCCTTGGAGTAGCTCGGTAATAAATTATTCTCCTGTGTTTCAAAGTGCCACTTACTAATCAAAGATTTAGTCCGAGGACGATTCAAGTGAAGACGAAGAAGAAGAACATAAGGAAGAGGAAAAGAGGGAGACGGACAAGGAAACTCAGGTTGATACCAAACCGAAAGTACAAGGCGTCAAGGGTTCAATGACGCCACTGGTTAAATCCAAACAAAGCGACCAAATGAGAAAGACGATGTCGCTGAAGAGGGCTGGCTCGCCGGCGCTGTCCGAGTCAAGCGGAAACGAATCATCCCGTAAAAAGATGAAAACGACTGCCGCGGGCGCTTCGGGAAGTCGCTCTGGCACTCCCGCTTCGCAATCTCATCTGATGCAACGGAATCCAGCCGGTCAAGGCTCTCTCAGTGATGGAGAGGCAACTGTCGGCGAAATGACTGATGGTGCTGTTGCCCAGAAGAGGAAAGCTGCGAAATTGGTTGGCAGCAATGCAAGAGCCACTTCGTCTACGCCCAGGGCAGGCAGTCCTACCCCTATCCCAACCGGTGAGTATCGCGGTCTTCGGTCTTCATTCGTGACAAAAACCAGCTTTCGTGGCTTTATACTGACCAATCTCCGTGCAGCATCCCCCGGCTCTCAAAATCCTCAAATGAGCTCTGGCATAGAGCGTTGGGAGATTCTGGAAAAGATTCCAGCTGATGGTATTTCGCTTCAGGATCTCGTCAAACAGTTTCATGGCCGGGTTGGGGATCGTCCTGGCCAAATGAACAAAAGCGATTGGATCAAACTAGTCAAGCAATTATGTGACTATGGACAGGACAAACGCCTTCGCCGGCGTAAGTAATGGGTCGTGGGAAAAATTATCAGACGAGGCTTCAAACTTATTCTCGCTGCACAATCATCTCCGGAATATAGTACTGTAGTGGTGTCAGGCATATACTATTTATTCATCAAGCTGCCAGGAGTAATCTAGATTCTTCAGTCTGTCACGCCTGTTCAGGGCTCTGAACCTTTCCGTTTCGAAGCCTATGCCTCGATCAACTCCGTCCCAGCGATACCCTGGTTGGATGCCGTATCGGTTAGGCGGAGCGGCGCCGGAAAAGACTGGCTTTTTCCCACCGTCCTTTCTTGCTTTTACTTGCTCGTGATTGTTTCCTCCCCCGAACTGGAGTAATGGGTCATTCCATCTGTCCCGCTCCTTCAATTCCTTGTTCAGGTTTTCATCGTCGGCCGTTCGCGCAAAGGGAAGAAACTTCGCGTCGTGCAGCTGTTCAGTGCGTTGTCTCGCTTCTTCTAGCTGTATTTTCCCCCTCAAAGCCTGCTTCTCTTCCTTCTCCCTGATATCGGCATCGGCCGCGATTTTTTTCGCCTCTGCTCGTTTCAGAGAGAGGTCTATCCTTCGTCCAGTGGCATCACGGTACACAGTTTCTTGCTCTCTGGCAGACAGTCTGTGTAGCTCAAATTGCTCTCGCTCTTCACGGTTCCGCCGTTCCAATTGTGCGGACACAGCCGAGGCAGTTTGTAGACCAGCGTGAGTACCATCACCCATTTTCACAATATCCGGCATATTTGCTACCACAGGCAACTCGTCGTTGCCGGCTAACCTCGAGTTTTTCTCTGCTATTGCTGACGCAATCATTGTATCTGCAGTAGCTGCATTTTCGTCCGCATATGTCGCGTCATTTGTCCCGAGTCTCTTCCAGTTATTTTTTCGAGACTTACGAAATTCAGAGGTAGTTCCAGACACTATTTGCGGCAGATGTTCGACGTTTCCGTCGGTTCGTAAACCCGACTGGTTCGAACCCCAGTCATCATCCTCGCTGATGATTAATCCTGCCTGTGTCGATGCTGACTTCCGCTTGCGCTTCTTGGACGACGGGTCGGGATCGGCAACAAGATATCTAGATGCTAGATAATTTCCCAAGTCTGTAGGCATCCCAAACGATGTCAAGAAAAGGTGACTGTCCCCAGTTAGATAAGGTGGACTGTCTTTGGCTAGACTGGAGTCTAGGCACGAAGTCAGTTGTAACCAGTTATTGAAGGCTTAAGGAATCGATATGCGATATGCACAAAGGGCCCAAACAATGAACTGAAACGTTTGTCAAAGATTGATTCTTACCTACAAATTGTTGATCATGGCATAGCAAGACATTGTTGACTCAAGTCAAACTAAGAAATCCACCTCTTTTCATTGCCATGGCTTAGTAACTTCCTCGATAGAGTGGTGTGGAGCGGAGCTACCGTTGATAGCAATCATGTACCTGGGTACGTACTCAGTATCTCCCGCATAGGTACATGCAACCAGCCTACCGAGGTCTCCGAGCCTGCTCTCTCGTGAAAGATACATGATGGAGACCCTGGTGGGTGGCGTACTCCTTAGTACCAGGCACCTAGGTATTAGCGGTGCGAGCATGTCGCAGACTGGAAGAGTGGGGCGTGACACGAGTTCAATGCTCATTGCTGATACTGATCAACAACGCAGACTTGATCCAGAGCCATGATCCGATATAATAACATATACTAATGAAATTCGATTGAAGAACATCTGATACAATCTCAAGCTTGCCTGGCAAAGCTTTCCCATGAGACGGTCCATACTACGTACCTTAACGTCGAGCACACCATCGAGTCGCTTTCATGACACAATCGGAACAAGATGTGCCTACAATTGAAGCCGCCCAGGCATGGCCTCTGGCCGCCACCGCAGGTTTTATGACAGACTCCGAGTCTAGAAACTCCATATCCTCAGCCAAGGGTCCTCCTCATCCATCTTCAATACCGACAGCGTCCCTGAACCGCGCGATATCCTCGGCACCTCCGTTGCATGTTTCCACACTATCAGCCCCCGCGTCTCGCCCAATGTCACCAGTCCGCTATGGGTCGCCAGCCCGCCACGGGTCACCAGCGATGCTCTTTCCAGAATCTGCATTTGAGCATTCTCCTATACAGAGGTTACCGGACGCTTTGATTGAAGATCCCAGAGATCTTTCGCACCAAATTATCCGCTCGTTTGTCCCCCATGTGTCGGTCTATGCATCTGAGGACACAGAGGACTTGGTCTTGAAAAAGGGGTTCCAACAAGGTCTTTGGGAGTTGTTACGACCGTTCGGAGAGACATTTCAGGGAAAAGTTACTGTACGAGATAGCAACGGTCTGAGTCGCTCATTTGAAGACTTTTCAATCCGATTCACAAGATTTGGTGAACACATGGATGGTTTTAAAGACACAAATTCTCTTTCCGAACCAAAAATGAGCGACCGTGAAAGGCTCAATAGCAATGCTCATAGCGCCGAGAAGGATAAGGCTATTCTTGCTGACGTAGACAGCTTAGTGGAACGGCATTTGGCTCTCGCTGAGCAGTCTTTTCTCAAGGCCTCGTTACAAACGGCAAGTGCGTCTATAACCATATCAGACAATACAACTGCATCGCCATACTATTCTTTGTATCTGAGACGCATATTGTCTGGCATCTCTGCAGTTCCGCACGAAACCTTTGCACACCCTGTTGCCTGTGTCATAGCTATCAGCTCTCGAAATGAGTCTCCTATTGAGGAACTGAGAAAATTATACGCCGAAAGCACCGAAGGGGAGAAAAAGCTGCCGCCATGGGTTGACAATGACTACTTGCGATATTATGTCTTGGTTCACGACGAGGATAGCGATGACATTACTAGATCGATGGCTTTGTTCGAGCAAATGAAACGTCATCTGGGTCTTCATTGTCATCTCCTCCGACTGAGATGTAGCAAGAGCGCGGAAACAGATGATGATAGCATGCCGCTTCCCGACAGCGCTTGGATGTCGGCAGCTGAAGAATTAGCGAAGATTCGGCAGAGTGAAAGTGAGGAAGATTTTGACAACTCGACCCACAACATATATGAATCTGACGCGATTGCAATACGGACGTTTGTTCGAGAATTGGTCACACAGTCTATCATCCCCACTATGGAGCGTCATATATCGGTCTGGAATGATCAGGTTGCGTCTCGCCGAAAGGGACTCACGGGTCGTTTCATGAATCTATCACGAAAATGGACTGGATTTGGGGCCGGGTCTCGTACTTCGTCTGGAACCAGTCCGGGTTCCAGGGAT
Source organism: Claviceps pusilla (assembly GCA_018360225.1). Taxonomy (NCBI): domain Eukaryota; kingdom Fungi; phylum Ascomycota; class Sordariomycetes; order Hypocreales; family Clavicipitaceae; genus Claviceps; species Claviceps pusilla. The sequence continues at coordinate 44,678 of SRPW01000038.1, read as the reverse complement.
AACTATGAAACGCTGGGATACTATCGCGCTGAAACTGCAGAAGCTATCATGCGAAAACTTGCTGATTACGCGTTTATGCTACGAGATTGGAAGTTGGCTCACTCGACATACGATCTCTTGAGATCCGATTTCAGCGAGTCAAAAGCCTGGAAATATCATGCCGCAGCCAATGAAATGGCCGGTGTCAGCTTGTTGCTAGTACAACGCAACCTCACGTCCAGAACTCGGGGCGACACCATCGAACAGATGTTTGAATCGGCCTTTTATTCGTACAACAATCGTTGCGGCGACTCGTTCAGAGCAGCCCGCTGTCTGCTCGTTGGAGTGGAGTTGCTGCGCGCAAGAGGTGGTACCGGTGTTGATGAGGCTGGCAGGTGGGCACTCCGTTTGCTCGAGGCTCGAATACTGGGTCGAATTGGCGAAGCTCTATTGAAGGAGCGACTTTGTTTCTGCTACTTGTCTAAAGTCGGCGTAGGTAGCTGGAACTGGGGAATTCGCAAGAGAAAAGCTGCTTTCTGGAGTATTCTGGCGGCCGAAGCATGGTGTCAAGAAACCAAATATCTTCCTGCGCAAAACTGCTTAAACGAAGCACACAGGATTAATGCATTTCAGTCTGGTGGTAATGGTGCCGTAATACCGTTCCAGATCGCAAACGAGTTCTTCGAATCTCTACAGCTTCATGTATCTCAAAATTTGGGTCTGGGCCGTGGCTTCGGGCAAGATGTCCATCGGGAAGATGGCAAGTCAAGTCCCGACCTCGAAATTGAGATGCCGCAAGCTGAGAGCAGTTGAGCTGCGAGTTTGAAGGCATGATTGGATCTCGAACGGGACGTCTCGTTTTGTTGTGGCTGGCGAGAGTTTTCCAAAAAGCGATAGAATCAGACTCGAAATGTACATACGGGATTAGCGATCTACTGCTGGCGACCTTTGCTCTATGGTAGCAATGTCAATGGCCCAGGCTTTGTCTGTGGATCAAGATAATGCATTGTCTGTCATTTTGTGGGCGATATGAACCAGCCCAGCTGGCTTCCAATTTTAATGCACATTCGCTATAGGTTTTCTCTTCTATACAGCTCGTCGGAGACCCCAATTCCTAATTGTCGAAGACGGTGGCGCATCGTTGCTTTCAGCACCTTGATTAGTCCATCAAGTGCCTTTGCCTGCATACTTGTTCAATGCGGCAGATGACGTCAGCGTAGCTGGGGTGGGTGGTCGGGACGATTGAATTCAATCGTTGATTAGATAACAAGTCTCCACCAGCCTTCCCAAGTTGAGTGTGGTAGCTATTGTACCAGCAGCTCCTTCTTTCTGTGCACAAAGACGAGAGACAAGTCGACGTGCATCGTATCGCGAGACCACCAGTTGGCTCAGTGCAACAAGAAGCGCTTAGTTTCTGGACTCTTGAACAACACTCTTGCGAGATGCATGATCTGGTGCAGTACTTGTCGGAGCACGATCCAAATTTTCGCAAGTATGCAAGCAGCCTTCTATTATTACATTTGAATCACTAATATTCAAGGGGTTGTATCGCAGAGCTCGCTTGCCGGCGCTTTATGCAGATTTTCGAACACAGAGGAAGCTCAACCCAGACGGCTATAGTGCGAACGTTACTGCATGGCAAGATGGTCTGTCTTGCTTAGCATATCATGGTCTCTTGTCTAATGCTGAGCCCCGATCGAGTGCCCTGGTTTTGAGTGTTGACGCGTCTCTCCTACGTGCGCTTGAAAGCAAGCAGTATGGTCAGCCTCTAGCCCTGAGTTCCGCCATTCGCGACGCAATCTCGTGCCGAAAATTCATACCTGTGGATAGTTTTCTAAGTCCATCTCCAATGACGCATCCCTCGACCCTAGCATCTTTGACTTGGAAAGCAGCTGGGTGGGCCTTTGGTGGAATTATCGAAAGTATGAACAGAGACGGTGGCCAGGATGTCTTGCCCACGGGACGGTATGTTCTTACGAGCAATTTGGACGCAGTATGTCAGGCGTTCCAAACACAAGTAACCGGCAAAGTATCACGCTTTGATCGTGTTTTTACCAAGTTGCATTTCCGGACTTTATTCGCAGACCAGCTAGTACCAGGATCACTGTTGAGCGACGAAGATGTTGAACTTCTGCTGGTTTCGTTGTCCAGAGACCGTCGTTTGATCGATTACGATGGTGCCATAGTACGCGTTCGAGACGCCTCAGATGAATCCACCATAACTCAGGAAGATGCGGCTGCGGCTTCAATAAAGGAGCTGATTGCCAATATCAAACACCAAACCGATATTTTGAATAATCGACTCGCACAGTTACAGAATGAGGCCAAGACCGCGCTTCAGAGCAACAACCGTATAGCGGCGCGAGCCGCATTGAAGTCGAAAAAATTGGCCGAAGGGTCACTGTTACAGCGATACTCCACACTGAGTCAACTTGAGGACGTTGCTGCCAAGATAGAACAGGCTTCCGATCAAGTGCAGCTTGTCAAGATCTTGAATTCATCTGCCAATGCCTTGAAGAGCTTGAATTCTCGCGTCGGAGGTAGCGCCCGAGTCGAGGAAGTCATGGACCAAATACGTGAACAAATGTGTGAAACAGACGAAGTGGCAGCAATCCTGTCTGAAACAGCCACAGAACAGATTGATGAATGGGAGCTAGATGAAGAGCTAGCAGCCTTGAGAGAGGGAGCTCAGCAAGACGATGCACGTCGCGAAGTTGACATACCACAAACAGCACCCACAAAGGCAAAAGAGACAAGTTCAGACTCGATCAAATTTCCTGAACCCCCCTCAGAGGAGCCTTCGAATCGTGCGGAGTTGACCACACCAGATATGGAGAGACAAGTCGCTCAACTCTCGCTTGAACATAGCCAGAAAGAAGTATAGACAATTGATACAATTTGATTTCGTTAAAATATACACCCACGAATTGACTAGTACAGGCTGATTCGACTTTGATTATCTCTGATCACGACTCAATTCTAAAGAAAGGGATTCAAAGATGCACAATGTACTACGAAGCTTCATGTGTTGTCCTCCCTGTCCCCAGATGCATTTAGATGAGCATAAATAGGTTTGAATTTGGCGCTATACAAGAGATTTATTTACTCTCAAGTTCGCTAATGCGGTATCGTCGAGCTTCGTAAGTCAAGGCAGACCAGACAGAACGCCAATATGAAAGTTAGCTCTCTTCTCCTTCAGCCTCCTGCCCCGAGTTTAGATATGCATCCTCCGCCGAATTGACATGGTTTGGAAGCTCTTGTGGATGAGCTTCAATCTGCTGCACGAGCTGTTGACCGTTCGTCTGTTTCCCTGATTCGTCCTCGTCCTCGTCGTCACTTCCGCCCTCGCCTTCATTCTTCACTAATTTGTTCGTTCTCGTGATATTTTTGCGCGCACTGGCGATGAGATCTTTGAAGGATGAGTCATGTTTGGCGGCCCAACGGGCGCCGTCAAAGTTCTTATCCTTTATCATCGTCACGTTCAATGTAGCTGGTCCAGCAGCCGGTGACCGGTAACCCTGTGTTTTCTCCCACACATCCAAGTCCTGTAAAAGTTGGCTCCGTTTTTTCGGGTTTGCAGCGTCACAATTTGCATTCCAAAGATTGATCCATTCTTTGTGACGTTTTTCAAGAAGAGTACGAGGTCCCTGGTTCGATATACCAAGTTCACTCAGTTTCTTTCTAAGGGCTTGCTCCTTCAAGATTGAGTAGTTTAAAGCTGGAAGCCGCGTGATAGACTTTCGTTGTTGCACTTGTTGCTGTAGACTGATCATAGAGTTGCTTGACCCTGATTCTGCATTTGGTCCCGGACACGCCTCTAAATGCCGGAAGACCTGCCAGGCTTTCATATGCTTCTGACATGAGGGACAAGGGACCATATCATCAACTGAGAAAGAATGAGTATAAGATAATCTGCTCGAATGATATTATTGATGGCATTAACACACCGTAGCTGGAACGAGACTTGGCATTCCGGTCATCACTGTGTTCATCTTCATCGGACGTTGCAGAACTCTCCACCTGTTGCGAGGTTATGGGCGATTTATCTCTATAATCGTTCTTCTTCTGGCTACTTAGTCGTGCCGATGTCCGTCTTCGCTTTTGCCTCTCCGACGGAGGCGGTTCGTGTATATCATGTCCAGACTTCTTCCGCTTGAATAGCGCGGAACCACTGTTCGATGCGCGTGCCAGTGTTAAAGCAGGTGTTCGCGCCTTGGAAAAAGCATCTACTGTTTCTGACATTGCCCAGTTACTTCGTAGTTTCAGCTCCTGCTCCGGGGTGCGACAGAGTGGGCATTTTCCATCGCTCGACAACGCCCTGCGAATACAAAGGGAGCAAAAAGTGTGTGAGCAGGACGTTATCATGGGGGTTTGGAAGAAATCTTTGCAAACTTGACAGCGCAAAGCTGCATCAACTGCGGCCATACAGGCAAGTGGTGTTTCCAGCCAGTCTGTCGAGTCGGGAACATTGTCCATCTTTATCTCCATCGACGTGGCAGCAAGGTTTTCCAAGATTTTTTTTTTTTCGAAGGGTATTTGATTGTATGATTACATGCTAGAGTATTTCAGCTCTTTGAAGGGCAAATTATCCAAAACATTTGTACGCACTCAAAGAAAAAACCCCGAGGTATTGTCTTTTATTTTTATTTTTTTATCTTTTATTTTATTTCCTCTGGCTGGTGCCGAGTTTTCGCGCCGCAGACGATTGTGTGTTCGTTCGTTCGTATATGCAATCGTCCAGTACTTTTCCTCGTTTTCTTTTTTCTAGTATCCGTTCTTTCTCGTTGCTTTATCGACGGCCACAATTCTTTCGGAAACTTGGGTATTCTATACACTCTAGAGCACTCAACATGACCTCACTGCCTTCCCTCATCATTAACTTGGCGTCAGAATCATCACGTGATGTCGCGTAACTTTCGGGCGCCTCGCGTTTCTCCCCAGACCTACCTATTAAGCTAAGTTTGGGTGGGGATCGCAGGCAAGGTATTTGACACGCGACATGCGACTTTCAATTGCAATAACGCATCAATTCTTGAAATGGCTTTCATGGACGAACAGGAAAAATTTCTTACAGATCGCCTATTTAGCGAGAAAAGACCGGTGAGCTGCGACGTATGCCTTGCCAAGTCGTTATACTAACCACGATTAGATCACGTATCGCAGTTTGAGCAAAGCTTTAGATATTCACGTCAACACTGCCAAAGGGTATGTCCCTCATCATATGATGCTTGTTGCATAAATTACGGTTGATTCTATCTCGTTGAGTATCTAAATACTTGAAACCTCCAGCCTGCTCTTCCAGTTCTACCAATCACAAAGTCTTGAACGAAAAAGCTCCCTTCGAGCTACATATCTGGTTTACGGCACGTTAGCGCCGTCGGCTCTGTCAGAAGACGACGATGACAACACAGAATCATCCTCTCCGCCAACTGAATCCCTTCAGCTGTCAAAGAGAAGCAAACTGATGCTAGCAGAGGAGGCGGCTTTGCAGGGCAAGTGGTCCTCTTTCGTCAATTGAACCAAGATCTGACCGTCAGATAGAGGAACTACATTCATATCAATCTGTCTCGTCAATACACATTTATGGTCTGTCCCCAAGTGGCATAGGTAACCCCTGGTTACAGCATGCTTCGTGTCAAACAGGCAGCGAAGCATCGACTCATGAAGCAGAAAACAACCAAACTGTTGGCAAACATGGTACAATCTACAGTTCCAGGGTCCGAATCCGAGAGCGCAATCCTGCCCTCAATGTTGTCCCACCTTCACGCATCGCCACTGTGACCTCATCTGGTGAACAAGCAGATACCGCGAAGAAGCTACCCAAGCCATGTTCGATTCCGAACGAAAGATCGCAAAATCATTCGCGTAAGCCGGCGCCAGTGACATCGTCTGATCGAAAGGCATCTGGAAACATTCTTAAATCTTTTGCAAAGTCAGCCGCCAAGGCGCAGGTCAAAGCTGTGAAACCAGAAAAGGAAGAGGATGACTCGGCCATGACATTGTCCGACGATGGCGACGCAGATGACTCGGATATTTTACCAATCAAAGCTCAACCTCAGCTGCGCTCTAGTGCAAAGACGCGTACGCAGAGGGAGGAAGTGCTAAGGCGCATGATGGAGGAGGAGGAGGAAAAGGAGGATGATGCGGACAAATCTGACCCTGAGGAAGGGTCCACGGATGATCAGCAGATAGAAGAGACAATGGGCTCCGAGCCTGAGCCGGAAGCGGAAGCGGAAGCGGAAGCTCCAACTGATTTAGCAATGTCAGGGGGTGATGGACCGTCCGAGATGGTATCAAGTGTAAATAACGGCAGACGTCGGGGCAAGCGTCGAGTCGTACAAAAGAAGCGAATCCTTGATGAGCAAGGGTACATGGGTACGTTGACTACACAACTAACAAACAGCGAACATGATGAGCTAAAACCCAAGTCTTTGCAGTCACAATTCAAGAGCCGGGTTGGGAATCCTTCTCGGAAGACGAAACGCCCCAGCCACCGGTAAAAAAGCCGACGCCGGCTTCCGCCCCAAGCTCATCCGCAAAGTCAAAGAAGTCGAGCGGCAAAGCGGTTCAAGGCAGCATCATGTCTTTCTTCAACAAAAAATGAGATATCATTGGAAATACTGGATGACTAGATGGTCTTTGCTCAATGCTAAGCCTCCTATCACTCAATTGGTGAAATATCATCCTGTGAAACAACTGTCCGGTGACTCTCTTCCATAATGCAAGTCGTAGCGTCCGTTCTATATTCGTTACCTCAAGTCTAACCGCAGGATGTCGACAAGTTCCTGGCCGACTTTTGGGATTTCATAAAGCATCGAATAGGGAGTGATACAGTGTACGATTCTGCTTGTTGAAAGTGCCCCAGATCACTCCGTAGCGAGAAGTTGTATGGGCGCCCTATAAACACAAGTCAGCCTTTGGCTCATTCGTTCCGCTATACAACCAAAATGTGTGGCAACGGAATGTTGATTGCTACGAAAACACCTATACCAAACGTCACGGCAAGATTGTTCATTTCGCTGCTCATGATTCACATCGCATGGATGGATGGATGGATAACAGAACAAATACCCTTTTCGTTTGAACAAAAGCACGGGTTACTCCATGTATGCTGTGAGTTGGGATAAAGTGGCCAACAACGGGCGCGTCTTAAAAATTGCTCAAGCTGTAATGCCTCTTCTCTGGTGCTGCATGTTGGAGCTGAACGCCTTTGATGGTCATGTTGGCCTGGTTCGTTGCCATGTCTCGTATGGACTGCGGAATATTTCTGGCACACCATCTATTTCTAGAGGAAAAAAAAAAGACAGTCATGAGAGTCGAGTAGCTTTCTATTGAAATATGAGCTGGCTTACATCTGCCTAATCTGACGTCTGCCTTTGACATGACCCTGTAGGATGTCCAGACGCAGCCGGTGATTGACCGGTTCTCGACGTGTCCTTGGCTTAGGTGTCCATTGCAGGCTGACCCTTGTTCTTAAAATTAAGGGGCAAATAGAGAAAATGAGAAAAGAAGAAAAGAAGAAAAAAAAGCAAAAAAAAAAAGGGAAGAAGGAGGAGCTGGAGAAAAGGAGAAAAGGAGAAAAGGAGAAAATTGGGCAATTATTGCTTAAAACACTAGGTTATTATGTTATTCACGTAATCAGCTTATTCTAAATCATGAAAGGTCTTGAAAATTTATAGGCAATGTGTATATTACAGGACTCTTTTTCAAAAGAGCAACGAAAAGAAAATAGAAGGAAAAGTCATCTGTTTTCGACGATTGAGAATGAACATGTACATGTCAGGCACTTATCGCTTTTGCATCATCGAACATCCCCCAAGTGTACGAAATGTGGATAAAGAGAAAGACTACATCAAGGTTCATAGGGAGCCGCGTCAGACGAAAATATGATATGCGGCTTCCTCTTGGCCAAATCAAGAATGGTGCTTGCAAATACGCCATTTGCCCACGCAAACCAGCTTCGAGTATACATCTTGGAGCGATTCACATTCACACTCTCATGAACGAGACCCAGCTTGGCAGATTGGAGGACCATGTCAATGCAGCGCTTGATCTCTTGGTCGTCTTGTGATGTCTGCGCTTGGATCAGCAAGCTCATGGGCCACGCGTTTCGTACGCCAATATGAGGTCCTATTGGTGACAAAAAAAGAAAGAAAGAAGTCGAAAGGAAGAACGGGTCAGCCTCTTGTCAAGAAATTACTGGCGCCAGCAAAAGTTTAGTCTTACCGCCTATTCCACTGAAATCTTTTCCAACCAAGTAATAAGGGTTGCCTAGCTTATCCAAGAGCATTTTCCTGGTATTCTGATAGATTGGATCGTCGGCTTTGCAAAAGCCCATGACAGGCAGGGCCAGGAGCGAAGGGTAGTTCGCATCATCCATCAGAATAGAAGAGCCATATCCATCGACTTCGTAGGCAAAAACGTCACCATACTTTTTGTGTTTCACCACCCCATGTTCCAAGACGGCTGATCGCAGCTGTTCACTCCAGCGCTGCAATTTCTTCGCCAGTGACATCTTACCCGCGGCCTTGAGAACATTGGAGGCACGTTGAAGCTCAACGGACATCATGGCATTAGCCGGAATGAAGAAGCCCAGAATCGTCGCATCGTCGCTGGGCCGAAAAGCAGACCGCACAAGGCCTGTGCCACTATTCAGAGGATTGCCTATTCCCTGCAAGTTTAGGGTCTCGGTTCCGATATTTGTCCATCTCTGAAACGTATATTCATTCCTGGTAGCCTCGTGTGTTTTCGGATCAAAGGTCGACTTGGATTGCTGTTCCAACACATGGAGCAGAGTCTCCACGGCCAACAGCCACCTATCATTTACAAATTCTGTTGATTCCGCATGTTCATAAAAATCGTTCCCCAGTGCCAGGAAATGAGCCAATGAATCGAGCTCATATTTGCACTCAAAGATTGCCGTGGGTTCGTATATCGGGTGCACAGAATCATCTTGTCCGTTGCTCGTAATGGGTAGATCCGATATTGGGGGCGGTTGAAACGCATTGCAGTACGGAGATTCAATTACATACTCGGATTGTGTGTTGATAGCACCGAGAATTAGTTGGTAAATGGCGGGGTCTTTCGTCGCCAGGGCTTGATAAGGACGAAGCTGGTTTGTCGAATCGCGCAACCACTCTGCGATGATATCTCCCGTTATGACAAAAGTCTGTGGTCCCTCCCATGCACCACTATCCAAGGCTGTCCTTGATCCGCCAAATCGCATGAACGCCGTATCCTTGCCGCTGGTGTGGAATTTGATTGTAGTATCGGTTGTCGATGGAAAAGCATTCTCGAAAAGCCGTGCTAGGTCGGGATCCTTCATTCTTGAGGTAATGTCTTGGATGACCCTCTCGATCTCCGCGGATTGGAAGGTACGACATCGTTTGTCGGGCCGCTGGAAGGGTAATGACAATGGACCAGAGCTCAAGGGTCGACTGCATATGATCGTCAGAACCTTGATGGCTCGTGTGCATCGTAAAAGAAAGCGAAAAGGCAGAGCAGACAACTTACTGTGGAACAGTCGCATACGAAGCATAGTCTGGACAAGCATCATTGGTCTTCTGGAGAGGAGACTGTGGCTCTCCATGCGCAAGTGCTTCGCGTATGAAGAAGGCGCCCAGAATGGCGCAGAAGGACCTTGATAATGCCATGCTACGACTCTGCGAGCGACCGAGGTTCCTGGTGTGTGGATTGCAGAGAATCGGCTTGGCGTGGTACGTGAGCTCGAAAGCCACCAGATTGTTTGACGATGACGCAGGCCGAACCATCCGTTCGTCAGGGTGGGGGCGGCAACAACGTTATCTCCAAACCGTTATGCAGCCGTTATGAGGCAGGAACGTCCCGAGCTTCTCACTCGGAATTGGCGTTGTTTTGAGGCGCGTATACTGAGGTGAGGTTTCTGCCAAAACTAATACAATATAATGCTATAGGTCGTACGTGGTTCACGTATCAACAAACATCTATTGTCATACCTATAATGGGATGCGGAGTCTTGTATGTACATGAGTATTTGTATACGTGTCTTGCAGGGGGCCTCTGCAAGGTCACCATCCTCCACTCCTGACCAAGTGAAGTACAGATTAAGTTCCCGCCTTGAAATATTGGTAGGTAATTACTTTGGTGCCTAGATACCCTTGGACAGTCAACTTGCATTACTGCTAGTGCAAGCTTAAGGTGCTTTCTTATGGCTATATCGGCCAAATCGAATACTAGATACGTTGGGGCCGTTCCTCTATGATGTGCAACTTTCATTGCTCGTCACGCCAGAATAATCCGACATGGAACGGATGGCTGTCGTCGTCGTCTGTCCAGACGTGCGGGTTTCCCCGGTCTCGAGAAGAACGAAAAATAAACAAAATATGCGCTTATCAAGGCGCTGATTCAGTCGAGGAAGCCAGTGAGTTCGGCAGATTTCATCGCGAAAATAATGTTAAACGAAAAAAACGCCCCGATGCGTGTCATCCCAAATTGTGTAGTCGTCTGCAACTTTGGGTAAGCGCCAAAGGCATCTTATGTGAAGATGCTATAGAGACACTGCCCTCATGCTTTTGTGGGACAATCATGTGTCTACGGCCGTGTGTCTCGTAAGAACGTCTCCCAAGATATCACTTCCCGCGTCGAGAATGCATGAGAAACTTTTTGAAACTCTCCAAGGCTGAGACTGGAAACTCACAGCGAGAAGAGCCCCATTGCCCGCAATGACGATTTTGAAGGGTCATGTTGATAATGGGTTGTTTTGCGACCTACGCCCAACAGCGATTTTACCATCCCCATGTCCTGCTGGACGCCGTGAACACAGGTGGCTTCCACTGAATTCGAGCAGCGTCAAGTACCCTCCTCACCTTGAGCTTCTGCCTTTCCCTCTGTTTGATGAGATTCTCAGGAATAACAATCTTGTGATCGCTTTTGTGATAAACTTGCATTTTCATGGCCTGAAGAGTATGCTCCACGTCTTGAGTTGTCATTGCAAGCGCTGACGATATTGCTTCAATCGTCACTTTTTCATCTTGTTCATTGTAGCCCATCAGCAAATCGAGAATGTTCTCTGACCAGTACTGGCGATAACTGAGTAGACCCAAGTCCGACAATGGCTTCTCTGGTGATCCCAGCTTGCCTTCTATTTTTGAAAGCTCGTAAGAAAATTGTATCAGTAATCTGCCATATCCCTTCCGTTGATATTGAGGCAATGTGAGAATGCAGGCAACATTGTATCCATCGGCGCTTTCTTTCTCCTTGGAGAAATATCCCACAATGTGGCAACCCTTATCTGTCCGGCTGGCCATGACGTAGAATAGGAACGGATCCACGTCGTAATAGAGTGTTTTGTGATCTAAGAACATTTTCGATAAGAGACATAGATTTCGACACCAAGTCCTCTGACGCCGTCCGTCTATCTCAAAAAATGAGACATAATCGTCACGGTAAATCTCGTTCCCTGGTGGATGTTGCAGTGTGCACTTTCTTCGGTGTCGCAGGAACGCGGTTTCGTCACCGTAATAGCTCAAACAAAACTCGCAAATGAAGATGACGTCTTCTTGGCTGAAAGATTCTGGATAGGGAGAGAAGTACCATGGGAAGAGATCATTCTTGCCAAATTGAACCTTCGAGACGTTTCTGATACGCGATATTTCGGCTGGATTCTGCGTCATGGACCCTGAAGTTCTCAATTTTTCTATTTCTTCTTCCCTGCTAAACTCTCCTCCCTTCTTGGCATCATCATCTTTATCGTCCGTATCTCCATCGTCCACCGCCGCGGCGGTCAAAGTTGTATTGACGCTGGCGTCGATATTCGACACAGATCCGGGACCTCCCAAAGGTGTCTGAGACTGGTTTTGCGATTCCACGAAATCTGGTGGGGAAAAAATGACAAAAAATTAGCCATGCAGTTAAGGACTTGAAGAGGAGCTTTCGCCATACCTGTCCAGGGATGGGACGCTGCCGCCTCAGCGTTTGCCGCTTGTTCCCTTTTACCAGGTCTTTTCTGGCCTTTTTTAAGAGCCTGAGCTTTTCTTATTTGCGAAGACGCTTTCTTTGCTTTTGCTTCCTTTGGCTTGTCTTTGTCGGGATTTGGCCATTCTACATCTTGCGTGAAGTCGATTCTTGCAACCGGAACCCACTCATCTAATCGCTTATTGAAGTTGTCAAAGTTGCAATAAAATTGTTTCCCGCTCTTGGTCTCCTTGATACTCAAAATCTCCGCGCGGCGTGGTTGTCCATCCTTTTCAACCCAAGCGATGCAACCACTTTTGAGGGTATCAGGTGTCGCGACACCCTTTTGTCGGGGCGCATCGGATCCCACCGCCGGTTCCCCCGCCGGTGTTCCCGCTACCATGATATCAGGCTGATGTTATGAGAATTGACTTGATGCCAGTAAAGTTCTACATTGTTCTTTTCTTTGTTTTCGGAGCGGTTTATCGGCATCTAGCCTGTGGAAAAGGTGCTATTGGCGTTGCCACTTATTCTGATTTCCGCTCGGCGCGACTGCCCCAGTTTTTCTTTTCTTATAAAAGGTTGGCCCATGCTGTCTGTCGCATTAACGTCACGTTTTGGTCATTGCCTCACTAAATGCATATTTTAGTAGGCTGCCGGAAGTCTCTGAGTCTGGGGTCGGGCAAACGTCAATTCTTGGTCGAAAAGCAGAGCCACTCCATCACTTTTTTTCCATTTGACCTTCAGAAGCATAAATCAATCATTCATATGAATCCCCGAGTAGATCATGCACCTGAACAATGGCCGAGCTTTCTTCTAATTGGAAGAAGCTGCAGGCAACACTTTCACATCGAAACCAAGCGAAGACAAATACAACAATAACGACGGAGGGGGCGGCGACGACGAAGGCCAAAAGAATAGTGAAGAAGAATAAGACTGCGCGTCCGGTCGGAGTACGTAAATCGCTACATGAGGCGCGTGGCACATCCAAAGTGAACTTGAAAGGATGTCAGAGTACCATCAAAATGGGCGGCGTACATAGTTCAAAGATGAGCCACGATACGCGCGAAGATCAGATGCCGTCGCTTGAGCTCTGGACCAGGACGAAAAGCACAACGAGCGAATCAATAGCAGACGTGTACGGTCTTGGCATTAAAAATACTCCTCTGACCATGAGGTCTCATAATGATAGAGTCAACCACGGTCGATCGCCGAATGTTGATGTTGGCAAATACGTTGCTGTAGACTGTGAAATGGTTGGAGTCGGGTTTGGCGGGCACGAGTCAGCTCTTGCTCGGGTCAGTCTGGTTGATTTCCATGGACGTCAAGTATACGATTCTTATGTCAAACCGACCCAACGGGTTACGGACTGGAGAAGCCATGTCAGTGGCGTGTCTCCAAAGGAGATGAGGTTTGCGAGGGACTTTGTCGAAGTACAGAAGGAAGTCTCTAGCATTATCCAGGGACGAATATTGATAGGGCACGACATCAAGCACGATTTGGAAGCTCTAAAACTGTCCCATCCCCCGAAGGATATCCGAGATACAGCCAAGCACCCGGCGTTCAGAAAATTCGGTAACGGCCGGAAACCTGCCTTGCGAAACTTGGCTCGAGAGATCCTTGGTGTCGAAATACAGGAAGACTCGCATTCTAGTACCGAAGATGCACGGGCCACGATGCTCCTGTTTCGTAAAGACAAACCTAATTTCGATATCGGACATGCGAATCGCTACCGCCAGACCATCACAACAGATGGCAAAAAGGAAAACAAGAAGCATAAGCAAAGGCGGTGATGGAATAATCAAACCGAAAGCGCTCAGCGGGCTAAAAGAAACATTGGCTGCTAAAGCCTGCGCGCACCACACGTCGCTGATCGAATGTCAGACTCTCTTTGAGTTTGTCGTACAGATTGATGAGTGAAATGCCACCCCTGGTTTCGTCATTATTTATGCTACTTTGATGAAGAAGAGGAGCATGAACTTGACGAGGAAGCAGATGAAGAAGACGAAAAAATAAGAAGAAGAAGAAGAAGAAGAAGAAAGAGAAGACAGAGAAGAAAAAGCAGGTCTATAAACGCACATCGCACTGAACTGTCTAGATAATCTTTCACAAAGGTATACCTTCCATCAGCTCCAGTGCTCCCTCTCGACCCACGGTGATTATTACGTCTCCCAAAGTTTTGGTGACGAATCCAGCCTCACAGTAGGCAAAGTAGTACTTGAAATGCGTTAGTCTTCATCAAAGATGCCGGTATCGTTGTGTCGAACTTACTTCCCATTTTCTGCGGAAAACTTCAATCTCCTCTTTCGACATTCCTGGATGACTGAGCAACAATGCCTCTTTGATCCGATCGTTGAAATGATTTTGAAATTTCTCATTCCACAATCGCAGGGCCTTTGCATAATGACCTCCGATATTCTCCACGTTTTCGACTATCAGGGTCCCATTGGACTGGTCTCTTATATGGCCGAGCAGTTGTGTAATCGAGGGTAAGTATCCGCCAGGGAAGATGTACTGGTTGATAAAGCTACAGACAGTGGAATTTTGTCGCAGTCCATTAGAACATGGCCATCGTCGGCATTGAGCAGCAGAAAAGAAAAGACTTACTCCACTGATTTTGAGTATTGCTGGTGACGGCCCTCGGGCATGGTAATACACTGGAACATGGCGATACCACCTTCCTTCTTGAGAAGCTTATTGATGCAAGCAAAGTAGGTTGACAGATATTCTTCACCAACTGCTTCGAGCATTTCAATCGAAATGATTTTGTCGTATGGTTGCTCCTGTTGGGGTAACTGACGATAGTCGACTAGCTTAACCTCGATGCGGTCGCATAATCCGGCTTTTTGTATTCGTCTTTCAGCCAAGTCTTTCTGCTCCTTGGAGAGAGTAATTGTTGTTACGTGGCAGCCCGTAGCTTTGACAGCCTCGATGGCAAGGGAACCCCATCCAGTACCAATCTCGAGAACACGGTCAGTTGATTTAAGCTTGGCACCATCTATGAAACGACGAAGCTTCCTGTATTGTGCTTCCTCAAGAGTCTCATCATCTGCACCCTTTTGCCATATCGGGCAAGAATACGTCATGTCTTCTGACAAGAAAGCCTCGAACATGTCGTTGCTAATGTCATAATGGGCCGAGATGTTCAGCAGCGCATTAGACAGTGTGTTGGTTGATCGAGCCAGGTACGATATATACGTGGACAAGCCGGATACCAGTGTAGTGCCATTGTTCATGCGCTCTCTGTTGATGATGAAGAGCTGTGGGATATCTGTTACATTTCCTGTTGAACCAAAGGTTTCGAATCCAGTTCCATTGATACTGCTTCGCACTCACCTGGAAGAAAGAAGTCAAGTCTTGGCAATGGAAATCACCCAGCATATACGCCTCCGAGAATCCAATATCAGCAAACAGCAGTAGCCTGGGCCAAAAGCTGTCCCTTTTCACGACAATCTCCACTCGTGGTGTCGTGTCGGCTCTTCTCGTGCCAGGCTCGCCTGGAGCTTGGTCATCGACAGTACCCGACAAGTTCTGGCCAAAGACATGGCGAGTCTCCCCAGGCTCGTCGACGAGGAGCAAGGTGCCAGTTTCGATATTGGCCAGAGTGCTCAATACTGTTGTTTTAGCCACGGATACGAGGGGGCCCCATGCCCAGCCACCTACGGTGCCACGGAGCACCTCGGTACCATTTCTAACCTGCTTAGTGAGGACTTTGGGAAACATGGCTTTGGGGTTCGGATTCTGGAATGGACGTCTTTGTCGGCTTTGAAAGAACCGCTGGGTGTTTTTCTACGCAAATCGACCGCCCTTGGTTCAAATGAGACTTCAGATTTCGCCCAAGACTGGAGCATAAACATGGACATTCCTTGATGCATAAATACACAAGGCAAATACATATGTTCCACTGTCCAGCCAGACCGCCCGACCGCCCGACCAGCAGGCTAAGACGGGTGGATCATGGGTGATGTCGCTTGCGGATGTACTGGTAATCGATACAGATCGGGTGTGCGATGAATCCCGACGACGGGGCTCCGCTGATCGGGATCAACGATACCCCATGTCTGGTTTCAATGTTGGGTACTGCAATCAGGTCTGCCGAGTTGAGCAGCAGGATGGTCAGACGAGAAGCGCCGATCGTCAGATTCCATGTCCACAAACTCGCTCTTCACGGTGGACGGTTTTGGGATCTGACAAGACTCAAGACTGGTTTGAAATCAACCGCCTCTCTGATTTAGAACGCCCGATTGACCGAAGTCCTGCCATTCGTGCGGCTGCCCCGCTTCAACTCTGGAGAGAAGAGTTAAAGGCAAGAGCGTACATCAGTGATGCGCTCTCTAGTGTTTGGCGCTCTTGATTTTAATAGGCTCAATACCAGTCCTTGCTAGGATGCAATCTACGGCGTCGTGGTTTGGTGTTGGCCCAAGAATTACGCATCAAGGTAGGCAGGCACCTAGATATGTAGCTATTTTTGTGAGGCTCATGGCGATGTGGGTCCACGTCGCTAATGGACTGGACTTCTCTGTCGTCTCCTGGTCGTGAAACGCGACGCGGTGACGAAACGCGCCCGCGCCAGTTCAAAGCACAAGGCCAAACACCCTGCATCGATCGATAAGCCGTGCGAAGAGACGACATTGTCAATCGAAAGCTCAGCCATAATACATTATGTCGATCAGCAAAGAAAGGATAGACGCGTCGTCAGGTGCGGTGAATTTGCTTCCATGTGGTGTTCGCCATGATGGCTGCACTGGCCAAGCTGCAAACTTATGGAACCCAACCCAGTCATCCGGTAGGAGCACTCGAATGCATTCGCACTAGACCTATCAATCGTTGGTATGAGCTCGTTGACTGACCTTGGTAGATGGAAACAAGACAGCATACTTCAGAGGGAGAAAACTGACCGCCAAATGCCTTCGCCTCCCTAAAGAATACAAAGGAGCCGTCGTCCAAATCAAGAACGAAGACCAACAACAGAAGGATAGCCTTGACATGTCAGGAACCAAAGATCAAGCCGACATGGAACCTCAACCCGCCGGCCAAGATCTACATATCACCTCCACATTTGACGAGATTTGTATCTGGACACATGGTTCGATAAGCGACAGTCCAGATCAGTACACAAAGGGCGTGAAAGAGTGGTTATGTACCGCCGAAAGAGTAAGTTGGAGGTCAGATTTGTGGTGGTGGCGTATCTTGGCTAACCAACCATAGGCTCATGCCTACTAAAATCAAGGTTGAATATCCTGGTTCGAAAGGTACAATAGATTGCAACACAACATGCTGTTCGATGAGTGATGGAATCATGACGAGACGAGCGACGATGACGACGAAGTTTCCGTCACACAAGTTCTGACTACGACATAAATAGTCGCAGTATGGACGGACGCGATATGCTTGATCGCAAGATACACCGCAAGAAAGATAACAAGTCGGGGAACGAAATGTCTATCCGAACACCAATATAGTTCGACTAACTGGCAACACCAAGTCGAAACAGGGCACCTCGAAACAGGGCACTCGAAATGATATTAGGACAAACTGGCAAAAAGATGGAAAAGACACCGGAGCTTGGCGTTATGTCGATGAGGATTTTACGTCGCTACCAAGACGCCTCATCTGCCGAGTCTGCGGGTTCGGTTCAGTCGATACTAGATGACTGGCCAATGTATCCGAGGAATTCAAAACCCATGAGGTATGGGTTGCAGGCTTCCCGCAAAGAAGGAAGGGTATCCTTGACGTAGAGCAAACCCAGCATAGAACACTCAACCTCTAACATGCATCATAAAAGCTTCCAATATTAGTGAATTGGACTTTCCTCCGCGAATGGCGGGATGAACAGGACTCTGCCAACCATCATCTCACGTGAAGCCCTGCACGCCCTCCATAAACCAACATCAATACATTATGAGAGTTCAATGTTGCTGAACTAGCCATATCTGGACCACGTTAGCTTCAGCCATTCAAGAAGCCCCCGGCCCCTCGCCCCCACCTCGGCGCCTTCCCCAGCATGCAATCCATGCAATCAATTTACCAACGTCGTGTAGCCCCCCTCCCTTATTACGCGTTTTCGCGTTTTCGCGTTTTCTGAGATCCAATTTGTGTCCGTCGTCATCCTCCAACAGAAGAGAGACGAATCCCACCCATACCCAATTCGACGTCAACACAATTTTCTCGTGGGCCAGATTCAAAACACTTGTCATCACAACAACGCTTTGCCCGATTTACCACACACGGATTACCGTTCACCGCTTGACTGGTTCAGACAGCGTGTACAGTCGAGGGTTGGTTCGCCAGCGAGGGCAGAGTTACAATGGCTACACCCAGTGATGCTGGCTATCAGATGTCCGATGCACCCTCTTTAGCGCCGCAAAGACGACATGCCAAGCTTTCCTCTTCTTCGTCAGCTCGACCGCGAGGCCCTCCTTCAGAAAATCTTGGTGCTGCCAGTGATGACGAAGGCGATGCGTTTGCTGATGATCAAGTCCCGCGAAGCTCACGCAAACCAGATGCTGCCAATATTCCTCGTGTTGAGGATCGTATCGGACTGCTTGTCCAAGAGCATTTCCAATCATTCATAGAGAGGTATGTGCCAATGTCTTTATTTCTCAGATCTGGTTGTAAAAATCTTGGGCCACCCAAATCCCAACAAGAAAGCTTATTGCCATGCTTCTTGCAGTTTCGTCGAGGACTCGAATTCTTCTGGCATACCAACGTCGAGCGCGGTGACTACCGACAAATACTATGTGGCGCAAATCAAAGGCATGAGAGCCATGCAGTTATCGACTTTCTATGTCGATTTCAAGCATCTTTCATCGTGGGAAAACGGAAGTCTTGCAGACGGTGTCATGCGCCAATACTACCGTTTTTTGCCGTTTCTTACAGCTGCGCTGCACAACATGATCGCAAAACACGAGCCTCAGTATTTTCGGGAACACCGACAGCCTACAGCCTCAAGCGCTCTCTCTACGTCTGCGGCAAGTCAAGTGGGATCTGGCAGTCAAAGCGACATTTCACAGCGCAAGAACGAACACCAGCAGACCGATAAGCTATTTTCAATAGCCTTTTACAACTTACCCCTTGTTTCACGCGTGCGCAGCTTGCGTGCTGCCAACATTGGCCAGCTGCTTTCCATTTCAGGCACAGTCACACGTACCTCAGAAGTGCGACCAGAGTTATCACTAGCCACCTTTGTCTGCGAGGCGTGTCGAGCGGTTGTTCCTAATGTTGAGCAAATCTTTCGGTACACAGAACCCACGCAATGTCCCAATGCCACTTGTCAAAATCGTGTGGCGTGGCAACTCGACATTCGCCGCAGCACCTTTGTTGATTGGCAGAAAGTTCGGATTCAAGAAAACAGCTCTGAAATACCCACCGGCAGCATGCCAAGAACCCTCGATGTCATCTTGCGAGGTGAAATTGTCGATAGAGCCAAAGCCGGAGAGAAGTGTATTTTCTCTGGCGCTCTCATCGTTGTTCCGGACGTCAGCCAGCTTGGCTTGCCTGGCCTTCGACCTACTGCAATCCGCGATGATCGGGGAACCCCTCGTGGAAATGATGTAGGAGGAAGTGGCGTTACCGGTCTGAAGGCCCTAGGTGTCCGTGACCTCACGTACCGATTAGCCTTTCTCTCGTGCTTTGTCGCACCCGATAACTCGACGACTGGACAACATTCGGCAAACAGTGCTGCTGACGTCGTCAATGCTCTTACACAAAACAACGCCAGCGAAGGAGCCGAGTCTGTCGAGAGCGCGCAAGCTGCTGTTCTCGCCTCCATGAATCCATCAGAAATCGACGATCTGAGAGCCATGGTTCATGGCGACCACATTTATTCCCGCATGGTACAATCCATAGCTCCAATGGTATACGGCCATGAAGTTGTCAAGAAGGGTATATTGCTGCAGCTGATGTCGGGCGTCCACAAGACGACGCCAGAAGGTATGCAGCTTCGTGGTGACATAAACATCTGCATCGTCGGTGACCCGTCTACATCGAAATCACAATTCTTGAAATATGTCTGCTCGTTTGCTCCGAGAGCTGTCTACACAAGTGGAAAAGCATCATCAGCCGCTGGTCTCACAGCAGCAGTGGTGAAGGATGAAGAAACGGGCGAGTTCACTATTGAGGCTGGAGCACTCATGCTGGCAGACAATGGTATTTGTGCTATTGATGAGTTTGACAAGATGGATATTGGTGACCAAGTCGCCATTCATGAAGCCATGGAGCAACAGACGATATCCATAGCCAAGGCGGGCATTCAAGCAACGTTGAATGCGAGAACAAGTGTACTCGCGGCCGCAAATCCCGTGGGAGGACGTTATAACCGCAAAGCCACCCTGAGATCCAACATCAATATGTCGGCGCCCATCATGTCACGATTCGACCTGTTCTTTGTCATACTCGACGAGTGTAATGAACAAATTGATCGTCACCTCGCAGAGCATATTGTTGGAATTCATCAGTTGCGAGATGAGGCAGTTGAGCCAGAGTTCAGCACAGAGCAGCTTCAGCGATATATTCGCTTTGCCAGAACTTTTCGACCAGAGTTCACAGACGAAGCCAAGGACGCCCTCGTACAGAAGTACAAGGAACTGCGCGCTGACGACGCCCAGGGAGGTGTCGGAAAGAATTCATACCGCATCACTGTTCGACAGCTGGAAAGTATGATTCGGCTCAGTGAGGCAATCGCAAAAGTGAATTGCGTCGAAGAAATCGACGAAAAGATGGTGTTTGAAGCATATGACTTACTGAGACAAAGCATCATTTCAGTCGAGCACGACGATGTCGAAATTATGGACGAAAACGAGGAGCTTCCAGAAGACGGCCACACTCTTCGACGGGCTGCGGACGCTGCATCTGGAAGGCAAACTGACGGCGATGCAATGGGCCTTCAAGATGAGGCGACATCGAATGACATGCCTGGAAACACGGAAAATTCTGCTCTTCCAGCAAAACGGACTATTACCTACGACAAGTACATAAAGATGGTTAACATGATAGTTCAAAGGATCAGCGACGATGAGAACGGGAGCGGTGGCGGTGTGGATGGCCAAGAGTTGATTGACTGGTATCTAGAGAGTCAGGAAGATGACTTGGAGGGCGAAGACAGCTACAATTCCGAAAAGATCCTTGCGAACATGGTTCTCAAGAAAATGGTCAAGGTGAATATACAGTCAAACCATATATATATACATATATATCTTTCGACCTGAGCTAACGGAGACATAGGACAACATCTTGATGGCCTTGCGTGGAGAAGTTTCGGACAGCAGCGCTGAGTCTACTACCGACCGGATTGTATATGTTTTACATCCCAACTGCGCTGTGGAAGATTTTTGAAGATATGACGTTGTAGTCAACCCGTTTTAGCTTTGCACATCGATTGTGATCCTATTTTTCCATCATCAAGGAGGACACATGACAGCATGAGAGAAAAAGTTTGAATTTGGGCATTGGGCGTCGGGCGTTGGAAGCTGGGCAACTTTTGTGTAGCGAACGAAAACTCGGAGTGGCCTGGCGCAGATATTGTTTAGTACTTTGAAGTTTGGACGATATGCACACGACGAGACGAGTCGAGTCTATACAACGCGTTTTCAGGTATATAGTTCTTTTCCATATTGACTCGGTTGCATGACCGGCCTCTTTTCTGTAGACATAACAATAGTTTTACTTTTGTGGTTCAACAAACAAAAAGGTTTGGTGCAAGTCCGGGGCGACCCCGATCAATGGCCCTATTACACTCGTAAAACAGATATTCGACAACGGAGTGCATAGCATATATTATCTATTCCGAACAAGAACTGGCGATTTAAACGGGTGACATAGGGTTAAGGTACGTTGGAAACTGTCCAGCCCAAAAGAGAGAGAGAGAGAGAGAGATAGACATAAGTATTTATTTGCCTCACCAGGCGTTCAGCAACTCAGTGCCTCGATCACGACTCTATATAGCAAGACGCTGACAAGCCACGAGGAGCCAAAGAAGAAAAAAAACACATATAGTGAGTCTGGTTCACAGGACTTAGGCTAGGCTATCCGTCACACCAACCATGTAGAACCACCTTCCCCCCCCTTTCCCGACCCCTCCCCAAAAGGAACAAATACAAAAGGAGCCATGCCGGAATTTCGTCAGGCCCGACACGGAACAACAGATTAAAAAAGAAACATGAAAAAAAGAAGAACAAGGAATAAACAAGACTCAGAACTCAAAGACCACTAGCCATGGTTGAGCGTGAAGTCAACCATATCAAGCGTGGCTGCGTGCCAGCCACAGTGGCAAGTCATGGACATCATGTCAAGTTGTACGTCCATCCTTTCCGCGCAGTAACAATTTATAAGAGAGAAAAATAATAAAAAAATAAAAACTGCTCTGTCATGCTGGCAATAGACACACCAGATTTGATATTCCAGAAGATGCGTTTTGACTGATGGGTTTTAAGCCAAACAATATGTGCTTCTGATGCCGAAATCAAAAGACAAATCAAGTTCTCTTTTATTTTTTTATTTTTTTGCGCAACAGTGGTGCGGAATTTGAGTCTTCTTCTCTCTTGCATAGGCGCACTTTCGTCTCATCAAATAAACGGACCCAACAATATTGTTATTTGACAGACCTGAGAGCCATATCTCAGACGAGGGTTTTTTTTTAAGACTGTTGAGGCCGATGCCGTGTCCAGCTCTCTGAAGTCCTGTTTCGAAATCCGGTTCGACCATTACGATGGGAAGCCACATCGCCCTCTTGCGAATGAAACTTTTCTTTTTTTCCGCCCCGTGACCCCGTGACGAAACCTCGGTGCCTAGTACCTGTTCTTTGTCCATGCGAGGCTCTAGAGCCTCGGTTCGTCGAGTTGGATAACAGCACCTTTTTAGTTGCCTTCATTCCTGGAAACAGAACATGAATTGATGGTGAGCCTGCAGAGCTGTCCGAAGAAAACTGGAAAGGTTCCCTTGTAGTGACCTGAACAAAAAATCGTTTTGGGAGCCCTCTGGATTGCACCGCAGCGGGCTGCCATGCCGCCTCAGGGGCTTTGTGGGGCAGTCGAATTTGAGGCAACGAACCCATCTCCTGTTCCTCAAAACATTCTTCTGCCATTGGCTTGGTGACAAAAGACCAAAAGCTTTCATCTGCATGGATGGATGTCGAGTTTGGCAACAGAACAACCGCGGATGTTTGGGTACAGTTGGATTCAAGGAGTCCCCGACTGGATGCATCAACTCCGATATCACGCGTCGGAGTGGGCTTGTCCCCATGCAACAGTTTGTGAAACCTAGCTTGCCAAACACTTCCGCCGCCTGGATGTGACAAACGGACATGATCTCCGCGCTCATCGTCCTTCGTAGTGACTTGAGCAGACCATGGGCCATGAGCCCGTGGTAGATTGCGTTCCGTCGACACCATGGCAGGGGGGAGCTTCACTACAGGCTGGGGTTTGGGCAAAGACACATGAGGCCGCAGGACGTCTCCTTCATAGACAGGATGATCTTCCATTGTCGGGGGCGGGGGTGTTGGCGAAGTCGAACGAGCGGAGTAAGGCTCCGCGGACGTCTCCTGGCGGTAATCTCTTGCAGGAAAGAATCTCGAAGGCCTGGACTGTGATGGTGCGCCGCTTCCAATTACGCCAGGTTTTGTTGAGAGTCCGGAATCCTCTTTCATGGCAACGCTTTTAACAAGACTGTCGTGGGCTGACTTCCAAGGCGCTACTTGATGAGCCTGCACATCAACCGATCCGATGGGATGGCGGGTTCCATCTCCAGGAACGCGAATGGGACGCCAGGAGTCTCTAATGACGGGCTGCGAATCCTCTAAAGTCAACCCTCTCTCCATCAATTGACGCTCACGACTTGTCCGTTCTGACAGGGCTGCCGTGCTGACTTTCTGGTCATTCTCTGCCACGGAAGCGACCCATTTACTTGCTAGCTCAGATCCAGGGGGAACATATCTGGAACTCTGAGAATCGACTGCAGGGCCTTGGCTGGCTTGGGCTTGTGAGTGTGTGAGTGTCACAGCGCCATTTCTTGGAGGTGCGATCGGCAAAGACCCTTTTCCGTGTGATGATGATGCTGTCACGTTGTTTGTGACTCGGCCAAGGTCAGGGTTGAAAGTCCCATTGCCTAGCCCACGGTCGTTGTCAGGGGAACCCCAAACGTTTCGTGATGGTGGCGGAGCAGCCGAACCCCAGGAAGGGAACCTGTCGGGACGTGGACCGGGCCCTCCCCATGGATCATTACGTCGCGATTCTTGACCCTGGGACAGCCTTCTGTATGATGTCGATGCTGCAGGTATAGAAGGGTGCGAAGGTTGCGGGCGAGGGCTAGCTTGCGGACCTGCGAGCGGAATGGGGATGCTTGAATGCGCATTTGTTTGCCCTGCCGAAGACGATTTCTCAACTGTGTGAGTATGGGAATCAGCAAACGATGGTCGCTCTCGTTGTTGAATATGGGTCGGTATAGATGTCTGAGCTGTTGCCAAAGATTCCCTCTTATCAGACCGCTTCTCGGGAGCAGGTCCCAGAGCCTCGAGCTTCTTTTGGATGCGCTCTTTCTTGGCAGCCTCCTCAATAGCCTCCTCTTCCAGTCGCCGTTTCCGGGCGAGCTCCCTACGTTCACGCATTAGCTGCTTCTGATATTCCACCTCGTTTACAAGTCCATCCTTGGACTCGGCCATGGGGGGCAAACTCCTTTCTGATACGGTATTAACCCCACTTTGACCTAGAGCAGATGTTGCTCCCGTGGACGTATTATCAGCCTGCGCATGGCCGACGTGATCTTTGAGCAACGCGTGTCTAGAATTTGCGGCATCTCCAGATGTAGCAGGATTCTCAACCAGACCTTGGTGAGACGGCATAGTATTAGGCGAAACAGTCGAATCAATATTCTTCGGCCCTCGCTGCTGGAAGGAGCTGCTGCCAGTGCTTACGCTGGATGATCCGCGAGGTCTGGTGTAGGGACCGTCCTGAGGTACCCGGGCGGCTTGCTGCGGGCCACCAGCTTCCACGGTCTGATCTGTTGCTTGAGGGCGCTGTAGCAACGCCGGTTGCTTAGCTTGAGCATCAGATTTAAAAGATCCTCGGCGATCGGGCACAGGCTCGTAACGCCCAGAGTGTGAGTTGTAAAGCTCTCTATTGGCATAGGAAGGGCCTTCCTTCCACGATGCTCGAGTAAAATCATCAGCAGTCAATTCTTTCGGCGGATGATGAAGCAACTTGGTTTGCATGCCCTCTCTCGACTGAACTTGAGGAGCTGCTGCTGCATTATCCAACATTCCTGGTGAAGCTCTATCGACAGGAGGCAACGTGGCCCATGGCGACTTGACTGAGGTAGGTGGAGCAATTGGTTTAGCGATGAGGGAAGGCTTTTCTTGTGAGGCTGGTTTCAGAACGAGACCTCTGCCTGAAGCGAGCCCGCTGGATTTTGGGGCCATTGGCTTGATAGCAGGGACGGGAAGAGGAGCAGGCGATTTTAGTTTCGGCCGAGAAATTCCAGGACTGGGAATCAAGGTGGTGTCTTGAGCTGAAACCTGAGGCTCGTCCAGATGTGGCAATGTAGTTTTTGTTCCATCACCCCAGGTAATCGCTTCTGGTGCCCAGTCTTCGTCATCCTCATCAATATCCGCCCATTTGTTCTGTCCCTGCGCGTCCTCTTCGTTTAGGCGACTAGCCATGTGAATCCCATACTTCTTCAGTTCTTCATCGGTCAACTTTTTTGGTTCAGGCGCTAATGATAGTGCACCATGGTTAGTTCCGCATGCGCTTGAAGTGCTGGTTAGGACCACAACTTACGTCGGTTTTTATTCCAAACGGCACTCGGATCTGGAGCTGATACAGACTTTGCGCCATTGCTAAGGGATGAGTATTTTGGAGCCGAATCTCTGGCGCTGCCACCGGTCTTCGCAATGAGGCGTGGACGTGAGGATGATAGGGAGGACGATCCAGGAGGTGGAGTGCTTGAGCCTGAGACGGGCTTTTCGATCGGTTTCGGGACAACTCCGCTGGAGATAGCTTTCGACGCGAGGAAAGTTTTGTTGACAGACACTGCTTTGAAGGTCGTGGGCTTCTTTGCTGAAGATGCGGTTCTTCCGTGCCCTTTGTCCGCATCTCTCTGTTTCGACCATTCTGTTCGTGAGGCTTCAGTATCCGAACCACCGCTCAAGCTGATTTCTGCAGAGTTCAATGCCTGTTCAGGGCTTGTACTTGGTTTATCAGCTAATTCGTTGCTTGGCGTGACGGCGAGGCCATTTTGGGTAGACACGTCATGTCGGTGGAGGTCGTCGGCTGGGTCGAGCTATTTGAAGATAAATCTATGTCAGCTGTCAAGGCTACTCGGTATATCCAAGCTACCACGAGGGTTTCCTTCACATGGAGGGGAAAGGAGGCGGAGGAGCAGTTACAGGCAGTTGTGAAGAGACAGAACGAGCAGCTAGATCATCGCCCGAAGGCTCTGTTGCCATCATCCGTTGCAGGTGCTTTGGGTGTACGCCGGGCGCAGTATTTTCTATGACCTGCGGTCGCAGTGACGATGCTGTATGTGGGGAATCTGGACAACGAGTTTCGGAGACACTGCTCCGAGGAGCAGGAGTTGTCGTAGATGGAAGAGACGTGCGATGACAAAATTCGACGGAACTCCGGTTGAGGTGGATGTGCGCCGTTGATATATTTGCGGAAAGAGCCGGATCCGAGGTGAATCGGAAGCTCTTGGATAGTATTTGGTTTCGTAGACCGTTCTGATGAGATTATCGTGGCCTTTGCGCCTCGCAGGGTGTCGTTTTCGCTTAGTGGAGGCAATGGTGGTAGGTCATCAGCTCAATTCTGATGAAGCAGAATGTACTTGTGCATGTAGGTACGGATATTCGAGAGCTAGCTACAGTCACCTGTTCTGGGCATAGCGCTACAGTAAGCACGGTAGGTACCTAGGTACCTAGTACTAGGTAAGTGCCTACTACCTACCTAGTAGGTAGGTAGGTAGTAGGTAGGTACTTACTTAAGTACCTCTCTACTAAGCAGGTACTTAGCTGGTCCGTGCCTGTAGCACCACGAGTCTCAGGTACCCAGGTACCGTTCAAGTCTCAAAAAAAAAGAAAAAAGACTGGCGCAACCTAGCAGGGGCTGGGCCAACAGAACAAGCATCGGCAATATTACAATGTAGTTCCACTTTCGAATTTACTAGCAAAATAGTCTTTGAACTTGGATCAACATGTCGCATTATAGACTCCTTTATGGTTACACTATACCGATGAAAGCACACGTATAATGAATGATACGTGGCGTTTGGGTAGCGGGATGTCGGCAGGTACTCATCATGCATACACAAGGGGTCTGTGCTGATATAAAATTTAATGAAAAGGCGCAAACGAATGTCGAAATTGACTGTGGAAAGAGGGTTGAGATCATGGATTACTATGCTTAGTAGAAGATCATGAAATGAACGCCTGCTATTTATAAAACTTGTGTTACGCAGGTAGGTACCTGAGTACCTACTAGGTACATGGTAGAGGAATCCCAGACTCCAGACAGGTACCTACGCGCATCGTACAATGTGAGTGGCTGATCTAAGGTGAAGTAGCGCACGTGACAAGAATCACGATGTCAAGAGACCGACGGCGTCGACTGTGGAATGCAAACAGGGTAGGTAGCTAGAATTTATGACTATGGCAATGGCAAAACACGGCAGCAGACATGAGGACCCAGCCTTCCAGTTAACAAGAAATCAATTTCCTAACCCGCAAAGTATACTTTCAGATTTGTTCTATCAAATAAATTGTCAGGTTTTCTGCTGCTATTTACCGAACTTAGTATTGAACCCATGGGCCATTCATGACCGCTGGGCGCAGTCAAATGATCAGGACTGTTCCGCACGGAGCTATCAATGAGCCGCAGCTCACGCTCTGTCAAAGATTCCGCGGGCATGTTGTAATTTTTTTTTTTTGCCATTCAGTCGGCGGGAGTAATCAGATTGTTACTTCAACGGATTGTCTATCAAACCTCAATTATATTGACAGTGTTACAAATGGAATGGTGAAAAAAGGGTAAGTGCTCCCGTGACACCATCAAGGCTCTAGTTACATGGTTGCTCAATTGATAGCTCAAGGCAACACAGGTCCCGCATATCCATAAACTCCCTTAATGAGCATTGTTCTTGTGATGGCCTATGAAGTAGTGAAATTAGCAAATGCTCGGATCGAAGCACGGGAATCGATAAGTAGGCCACGGCGACTTACGGAGATGGAAGTAGTAGTTTTGGGCGTAGCCAATGCCAACTATGAATACCAAAGCATGGATGATGGCTGCGAATATGTCAATTGCTGTTTCTGAGCCAGAGCTGCTCAATTAAACCACTCACGCTGTACGGAAGTTTTCTTGCCAAAGTATTTGGCCTGGTAGCGGCCAAGCAAGCCCTTGGCTTGGGCTTGGGGAGCTGGACCTCGAGGAAGTTTTTCGTAGAAGCTGACGACGCGCTGCATACGGAGAGCATCAGGGGCGCCACCAATCGCCTACAGATTAAAATAAAAAAAAGGCTTTTTAGTCTTGACAACCCTCACGAACTTTCACTCTCTTTCGCTTCGTTTCCTCCATTGTGAAAGCAGACCATGTTCCAGCACTCGATTCGCATCGACGTCTGGATTTCGTGCGTTATTGTCGCTGGAGAGGTTTGCAGAAATTCGTACCTTGGGAGAAGCAACCTTGAGCGAATGTTAGCGCAGTCTATACAACGGGCTTTGTTGTTGTCGACATGACCTACCTTGGGGGGAATGAGCGTGGAAAGCGCTCGGCGAGTAACGAAGCTCATTGTATCGGTGAGCGCTAGCAGGCTTTTTCTTTTTTTACTGAATGAAGCGCAACCTGTGTCGTCGCAACGAATAGTGATGGGTCGGTAGTAAAGGCAATGATGACTGGGGGTAGTTTTGCTTGCAGCGTCCTTCCGGTTAAACTCCGGTAGTCACTGACCAGTCAGAATCCCTTACCAAACCAACCAGACGTCGATCGACTCTCGACTGCCTGGCAATCGACCTCAGCAGGACTTCCACCGCTGCTGGAAAAGCGACAAAATCAAGAACGTTAATCGACGGTCTCAATGGCTTCTTTACGAGCAAGCTGCTCAGCAAGGCTGCTGAGAAGCGCCGAGAGATGTCACTTGCCTCTATCGTCAACTTCCAGGCGCTTTCAGAGCTCGCTCTCGCCGGCTTCTGGTACTCCCGTTCCAGTCGTTCCCAACCTACCGGACTACGAAGTCCCTGCTGACAAAGCTACATCGTGAGAAAGCCGATTGTCCCTTATGTTGGACGTGAAAACTAACTCTATGAATAGAACCTTCACCCCCGTTCCAACGCGTATCCAGGATGGCAGCGAAGATGTTCTGCCAGCTGCTGTCATTTCCGGTGCGCCCCTGGAGCTGCAGGCTCGAACTGTTCGGTACGTGCGCGACATGGTTTGTCACGCTTTCAATATACTTACGTCGAAACAGCATCTACAAAGAAGCCAAACCGGCGACTCAGTCGGGGGATTTCAGAACAGAGCGATGGCGCATGGATTGGGACATTCTTTCTAAAGGCCATCGTTGGGAAAATCCATTGATGGGCTGGCAGTCCTCTGGAGACTTCATGCAGGGCACCCATGTCAACTTCAAGTCAAAGGAACAGGCGATTCAATTCGCAGAAAAACAGGGCTACGAGTATTTCGTCCAAGAGCCCAATTCCCGCAAATTCACGCCAAAGGCGTACGCGAACAATTTCCTTTACTCGCCCAAGAAATTGAAACATATTCGCACGAAGTAAATAGGTCGAGGAACCAAGCGGCTCGAGCAACTTGCACATAGAATATCGAAAAAGACAAAAAAAAAAAAAACCCATCATAGTCTCTCATTCATGAGCAAGACTGGATCAGGAATTTATCTTAAAATTGGTTCCGTAGGTTACAGATCAAATGCCGTGACGTCAGGCAGCTGGTAGATCGTTCAACTACAAAGGGCAATTCAGGTAGCGACCGTGACTCGGAAACTCATGAATTAATATCAGTCATAAAAACTCCCATTGCATGTGTGGTGCTAAGCCCATCCCAAGTTTACCGTAACTCCAGTACATTATCAACGAGTGCCAGCGTCCTTCATCAATGACATTAATTACCATACCAGGATGCAGTCGTTTGTCTGCAATCACATATACAAATTTAATTTTTATACACAGGGTATTATACCAGAAGTCGTTTTTGTCTGCCAGCAGACACAAAAGCGGCTTGGGATAAGCCGTGGTTGAGGACAAGACGTCACACGACCACGGAATTCCATTTGACCAGCTGGGTTTTGTTAAGTAATCATGGGTTCATTCATGTCATCTGTAGCGGATGCGGTTTGTTCCTGAAGTTGATCGCCATCATCGCGCAAACCAATATCCAGCCGATCGGGCAGGCTGATGGATTTCTCGCGGGCCGTGTTCTCAGCCCAAGCCCGCAATTTGACTAGGTGGCGGATTGCTGCCTCACGTCTCGTTGACAGTTTTTCTAGAACAGCCTTATTCACGCTATCAGCAGCGGTACGGCGAAGTTCTGGGTCCAGAAGAGCTGCGAGTTGTGGTTCGAGGCAGCCGGCAGGAAACAGAAGCAATGCCATAGTTCTTTCCAAATCTTCCAAAAATTTCGGATTTGTCGGAGCTCGGGGCCCCAGCTGCTCAGTGGCGAACTTGAGAGCCGGAGCAATGTCTCCGGTGTCGTTACAAGACCGTATTAGTTCCACTAGTTGTAGTCTGAGAAGAGAGAAATGAAGCGCTTTATCTTCGTCCAAGATCTGCCGTTCTGTCAGTTGTCTAGTTTCTGACAATACTGGTGCAATTGTGGTGTCAAGATGTGGTGAAAGCGAAATCATATGCGAAGTGGTTGTGTCTCATCACACGCTGCGAACAGCTATATGCGTGGTGCATGTAGAAACTCGTATTCTAATCATACGCATTCATGAGGGGGTATATTCCGCAATTCAGAAACTCACCTCGGGGTCAAGATCATTCAAGGCTTCAATGCCAGACTGAATGTCGCCTTTAAGAATGTGGTTTTGAATTACTTGTCGTGCGCGAATGCATAAACCATCTTGGCGCAATTGAAGGTTCGCCTCTCGAGAGAACCTGGCCGCCGCATTTGGGTAGCCTTCCATCGTCAAGTAATCTAATATCAAGGCATTGATGTCGCTTGAGAAATGTCAGTTCCACTTGTTGAACATGCTTCTCAATTCGCGATAACACTGAAAGAGGAACTTGATTTGCCATTTTTTTTTCAGAGGCGTTATAAAACATATAGATTCTCCGCATCAGTTGCTAGGAGAGATTCCCATTTATATTACGTTCATCATTAAAGATGATGGCTGTCTCGAGAAAAGTGATTGGAGCGTTTGTACCTTTTGGGTGGCTTAGTTTCTTCAACTCTGCTCTCGAAAGCGTGTCTGCTCGACATTGTGGTCGAGGCCAATGAGGTCTTGCATCATGGCTAGGTGAGTACTATATTGATAAACATGGGGGTATCACAGACAACCACGTACCGTCATGCTTTATACAGGGTCTTCAGAACGCAAAAAATGAGAAGGAAGCCCAATCCCCCCTGGGACCAACGGGGAGGTAAAAAATGAGCGCTTTAGTGCATTGATATGATTTGTGCCAAACGTGGTACCTGCTGCTAAGTAGCAACATCAGTGCCAGTTATGTTCAGATGCTAGCCACGATGGGTGTTGCTGCGGCTGACGAACCTAACTGAGAGGTTGTCTGGTGGGAAAAGGGAAGAAAAAAATGATCAGAGGTTGGAAAACCCGAGCTTGGTGGAAGTCTTTGCAGCACCCCACTTCTTAGCCTTCACTTATTAAGCAGCTTACTTGGGTACTACTTACTGCAAGGTGGAGCGAACCAGGCTGGTTCCCGCCCAGCAGTTGCTGCTCCGCGTGCTTGTTGGCACCCGACTGCTTCAATGCTGCACTGTGAGGCTTCGTTGACACCCATCCAGTTCAGCGGCGTCTAGTATTTTTCCTGCGTCGAATCCATCCGTATCAAATTGACCGGATGGCCCACGCATCAGAGTATTGAGTTTGACGGGTTCGACAGATTGTAACAGATAGAATTGCCGGACTTGTCAACATGTGCCAGCCGCTGTGAGGAGCCAGGGCCGAAACTCCGGAGCTTTAGACTGCTCACAGTGCTATCATTGATCCGCTGGACCGCCTTGCTATGTTCATCTACCACCCATCGAGTTCCTCTGGCCTCTACCAGACACAGCACCTCGAAGTTGAAACCAGGCCGCGCCGACCAGCCAGACGCCCTCGTGGTAATAAAATAGCTATACGCGATATCAACAGCACTCTATCTTGCGATTATCAGTCAGCCCACCTGGAGCGTAGTAAGAGCAAGCCCCACGCCTGGACTCCCTGGAGTCTGGAGTCTGCATGTGGACTCCACTACCCCGACGCCGAGTCCTTGACTCCTCGATCATTCTTAATGTTCAAAAAGTTCAAACTGCAGACAAAAGAAGCTGTTCCGGCGACGACTGCTGTCAACTCGCATCCTCTCTTGGTTTCACCAGTGGCGAGTTTTTTTTTCTACTATGAGAGTCAGAACAAGGCCCTTCCACCCCTTCAAAGGCTGTTGAGCAAGAGAAGACACAGTCTCGAAACTACGCCTGTCAGTCGAACAGCTCCTGTGTAACCCATCGACTGTGCTTTCTTGGAAATATGTCAGGACTTGAAAGTCATGTTACTGTTCAGAAACGGGCATACTATTCACCGCCGTGGGCAGATGTGTGCATCATAGCCGTGGCTGGAAGCTCAGGATCAGGGAAATCTACGCTATCTCAGGCAATAGTCAAAAAGCTGAACCTGCCCTGGGTTGTGATTCTTTCGATGGTGAGTAGAAAATAGACCGAGAGCCAGGATTTGTGTGTTGTCACGGGCGTCTGAGTTCTGGCTAATTGTCGACAAGGACTCGTTCTACAAGACTTTGACTCCAGAGCAGTCGAAACTAGCCTTCGCCAACGAATACGACTTTGATTCACCTGATGTGAGTGGCCTCAGAACCTCCAATCTTTTGTGAGGGCTACGAGGCAACCTCTAAAGTCACTAGGCCATAGACTTTGACATACTCGTTGCTCGATTGCGACATCTAAAAGCCGGGTAAATGACAACCTAATGCATAACGCGTCCTACGTCAAAGTGGTATGGGCTGATATAGTTCTGAAGAAAACGAGCAGAGATACCAGTTTATTCATTCCAAAAGCACCAAAGACTGGAACACACTACCACAATATATTCACCGCATGTACTCATTCTTGAAGGCATTTTTGCCTTGTACGATCCGCGAATCATTGAATTGATTGACATGGGCGTTGGTATCTTCGTGGCCTACTCATACTAAGACAGTGGCTAATAAAAAAAAAACAGATTTACTGCGAAGCAGACGGGGATACTTGTCTGTCAAGACGACGTATGTGAGACTTTTATAACCTTCATTGAGTGAAATGCTATTGCTGACAAACGACGGCAGTTATTCGTGATGTTCGAGAAAGAGGTAGGGACATTGAGGGCTGCATCAAACAGTGGTTTGCATTTGTGAAGCCCAACTTTGAAAAGGTAGGAAAATGAAACTGTTCCTCCTTTTCAAATACAGATGTGAAATTTAATGCAAGAAGCTAGTTCGTGGAGCCTCAGCGTAAAGTCGCTGACTTAATCGTTCCTCGTGGCATCGAGAACCAAGTCGCTATGGGTAGGTAGTTGCGCCTTCTTTTCAATTTAGCTTTTTCTAACGATAGGACTGCAGATATGATGGTGCAATTTGTCGAGAGAAAACTTTCTGAGAAGTCGGCTCATCACAGGGAAGCCCTTTCGAGATTGGAGGCAACTTGCAAGGACCAGCCTCTTTCGAACACTGTGATCGCACTGGATGATACTCCGCAGCTGAGTTTCATGAACACGGTCTTACAAGACATCAACACATCGTCCGAGGACTTCATCTTCTACTTTGATCGCTTAGCGGCATTGATCATTGAACAGTACGTCTCCATACGCAATGCCTACCGTCTTTTGTGTCGCATTGGTGTCCTAATAACGAATGCAGGGCTCTGAATAACGTTCAGTTTACCTCTTTGACAATTGAAACTCCGCAAGGATACCAGTACCAAGGATTGAAGCCCGAAGGCGAAGTGAGCGCCGTGATTGTGCTTCGGGGAGGCTCTGCATTCGAACCTGCTCTCCGGAAAACCATTCCAGATTGTCGCACTGGACGACTACTCATCCAGTCTGATTCTTCAACAGGTGAGCCGGAGCTACATTACCTACGATTACCAGAAGACATACACGCACATGAAAGCGTTTTGCTGCTTGATACCCAAATGGCCAGCGGGGGAGCTGCGTTGATGGCAGTGCAGGTACTCGTTGATCACGGCGTATCTTTGCGCAAAATTGTGCTAGCCACATATTCTGCCGGACGTGTCGGGCTCCACAGACTTACCACTGTGTTTCCCGAGATAACAGTGGTAGTATGCAAAATTCTCCAGGATCAAGAGGAGCGCTGGGTTGAGAAGAGATATTTCAGGTGCTGACGCCGGTGCGCTCTGGACAATTATTTGCCTACTTTTACCAAAGGCACAGTTGACGAGCCCTCCCTTGGCCTGTTGAAGCCCATCTATCATGTCTGGATGATTTGGATACATCGTATAATAGTTGGCTACATCAAAAGTCCATATCTGCTGAGGTACATATGTAAAGTATAGAACTTCGGTCCCCAGTTGTGATGTGACTTTGATTGTCTTCCTCCGCACGTCTTTATTTATGGGCGTAGAAGTCGCGACTATATTCGATTAGGCATTTAATTTCTCTTTATCAGCACTATTAAAAATAGAAAAAAAAAATCCTGATAACAAATCGTTGATACAAATGTACTTATGTCTGCTATTGCGGATGTGCCGGAAACACGGGTTGAACCCGACTTGTCTGCATAAATACAAGTACATACTTAGGTAGCCATGTAGACGCCTTACCCAAGTAGGTACCTACCTGGTAGTTAGTAGTCAATGACGTCTGGACACAAGACGGTTGTGCTGCTGGCAGGACCAAACAAACAGCTCCGGATCTAGGCACATATGACGCATATGACGCCACTCTGCCTGTCAATCGATCATTTGTCATTGCCATTCAACATTCGCACCCCCAGCTTCCTTGTCAAATTTCCCCCTTCACGAGCTTCCCCCACTCCTAGCGACCTTTTAAAATTTGTGGCCTGTACGATCTAATTATCATTGAGTGTTCTTCCTGACCCTCTGTGCTAATCTGCGGTCGGCTGTTCAATACTTCGGCTCGCAACGCTTATATCGTTCTATCCCGTCCTCAACCGCGCCCTCAACAGAAATGCAGCTGCGCCTTGTGACCTCAACCTCATCGAGAGTGGGAAGTATCTCGTCGAATCGGCTATCGAGTTGTACGTACTCGAAAGCACTTGCGTCCACCAGGTCTTTACACATCGTCGTGCCGCGACGTCGAATAGGCGTCAATCATGGACTGCCAGCGAGCACGCTAGTATTTCGGCCCAGGCTCAGAGCAACCGTCCAGTATCGATGTCTTTCAGGAAAACCATTACCCCAAGTCAATTCGTGGGTACTCAACTTTTGCTACAGAGCTGGTGCTTGGCTCGGGATATCCATCACCGTGCTCGGGCTCGGCGTGGTTCTCTTCTTCCTCTATGACGCCTCAACATACAAACAGGACGGTGACAGAGGCGACATCCATGTTTCACAAGTCGCTCTTCAACCACGCCGTGGCGGCCCCGATAATCTACCTATAGCAGAGGTGTTCATAGATGATGAGGATTGCGACGGCAAGAAGCGAACGAAAGACAAGCCGAAACTCGTTATAGTAGGTGGAGGCTGGGGTGGTGTAGCTCTCTTGAAAAACTTGAACCCTGATGACTATCACGTAACAGTCATTTCACCTGCCAATTACTTTCTGTTTACGCCGATGCTCCCGTCGGCTACAGTGGGTACTCTAGAGTTTCGATCCCTCGTCGAACCTATTCGTCGAATTTTGAGCCGAGTTCACGGTCACTTTATTCGTGCCATAGCCGAGGATGTTCATTTTTCGGAGAAACTAGTCGAAGTTTCACAAATCGATAGCCGGGGCCAAAAAGTTCGATTTTATGTCCCATACGATAAGTTGGTCATTGCTGTGGGATCTGTTAGTAACCCACATGGCGTCAAGGGATTGGAAAATGCGTTCTTCCTCAAGGATATCAATGACGCGAGAAAAATTCGCAACCAAATCATTCGCAATCTTGAAGTCGCGTGTCTGCCAACCACATCGGATGAGGAACGCAAACGATTACTCTCCTTTGTTGTCAGTGGAGGAGGACCTACAGGTGTTGAATTCGCAGCAGAAGTATTCGACCTCCTTAATGAAGACTTGACGAGGCATTTTCCAAAGTTACTGAGAAACGAAATTTCGGTCCATCTAATTCAAAGTCGAAGTCACATTCTGAACACATATGACGAGACTGTTTCCAAGTATGCCGAGGACCGATTCGCCAGGGATCAGGTTGAGGTCTTGACAAATTCGAGAGTGAAGGAGGTCTTCCCTGATAAAATCGTTTTTACACAAAAGCAAGAAGATGGCAGTCTTGTCACTAAGGAGCTTCCGGCGGGCTTTGTGCTTTGGTCCACCGGAGTGTCCCAAACTCCGCTCTGCCAGAAACTGGCTCACAAACTGGGCAATGTCCAAACGAATCGGCACGCGCTAGAAACAGACACACACCTTAGGTTGAATGGAACACCGCTTGGCGATGTATATGCGATTGGAGATTGCTCTACCGTTCAGAACAACGTTGCAGATCACATCATAACTTTCCTTCGCACCCTTGCATGGAAGCATGGCAAAGACCCTGAAACGCTTCAGCTGCATTTCAAGGACTGGCGCGAGGTTGCCCACGATGTAAAAAAACGCTTTCCACAGTCTGTAAATCACTTAAAACGACTCGACAAACTATTTGCCGAATTTGACAAGGATCAATCAGGAACTCTGGACTTTGGAGAACTCAGGGAACTTCTAAATCAAATTGACAGTAAGCTGACTTCTCTTCCTGCAACAGCTCAAAGAGCACACCAGCAAGGCTGCTACTTGGCGAAAAAATTGAACAAGTTGGCGCATTTGTCGGGGGGCCTGTCGGCCAACGATATTCGCGATGGGGACCTTGACGCAGCCGCCTACAAAGCCTTCGAGTATCATCATTTGGGAAGTCTCGCCTACATTGGAAATTCCGCTGTGTTCGACCTCGGAGATGGTTGGAGCCTTGCTGGTGGGCTTTGGGCCGTATATGCCTGGCGGTCTGTTTATTTTGCACAGAGCGTAAGCTTTCGTACACGATGTTTGTTAGCCATGGACTGGGCAAAGCGAGGCCTTTTCGGACGAGGTGCGTACCAAGCCCAAATACCTGACAATTTGTGCTGCATTGGAATACCAGCTAACTTTTTTTTTTTTTTTTTTTTTTTTTTGCGTGTAGATCTCATGAGCTTGGGCGAGGCATACAAAACTGAAGGAGAAACATAGCGGCGTTGTAGCATTGTGATAACGCGACTTTGCGGCATCGCATGTGTCTTTGTTTATTTTGTCCATTCCTCATTTCAAAAGTCTTACCATGCTAGCAACTTTATAGCTATCCATGTACGATTGAAAACATGGAACATATTTAGAGAGAAGAAGAAAAGTCACATTCAACATCTTAAGACATGTATCCAACCCACGCGTAGCTTGCACCTGGCTATGAAGACCAAGAGTCTGACCGTGTTTTGTAAAGGGCAATCTAAAAAATATTGCCTACAATCATATAACGAAATCTTTGTGTGTCCACTTCTCGGTGAGTTTGCGCTTTGCAAGCTTCTTGAACGGGATATGCCTCCTGGCCTCGACCTTGCCCCTTACAAGCAAACTGCGATACCGGTCTTTGAGCAGATTGCCCTCGGGCTTCAATCGTCTGAGTGAATCTTCGAGCTCATCAGGCAAGACCAGCTCCAGGTCTTTTTCAGGCAATTTGAATTTGCCAATCTGCCTTCTCCTGAGCTTTTCTTCGTGAGCTGCGTCTTCCGAGTCGGAGTCAACAGCTTGTTGTAGAGCCCTTTCCTTTTCTCTCTCAGTGATCTCATCCGCAATCTCCTTGATCCGCTCCTGTTGACGTCTTTTGGCTTTCAAAGCAGCCTTTTGCTTTGCGAGCTGCTCTGCCTCTTTTCTCCTTTTTGCTCGGTTCCTCTGAGCTTGAGTCTTACGTTGAGGTTGTTTAGCATTTGGCCGTTCATCCTCGACGCCGCTTTGGCAACCTTCCCATTCCGAGTCCTCTTCCCACTCGGACATATTGGCGCGCTCTTCAGCAGCCTCGGCCTCAGCAGCGGATCGTGCCGCAGCCTCCTTCTTTGCCCGCTCTGCTTCTTCGGCCTCGACTCGCTGTCGCTCCATGTCTAAGACCCTGGCGCTCTCTTCCGCCAGCCGATTCTCATAATCTGTCGAGAGGGGATTGTAACTGAAACCACCAGTTGGCCGTCGCACCGCGGGCACTTGCTTGCCATTCGCCGCTAGAGAAATAGGCTTTTGCTTTATTGACTTGGGTTGCTTGACAAGCTCAGGAACTGGCAAAAAATCGTATGTATTCTCTGTCTTTTCCGTCGGCACGCTGTCCCAAATATCATAGGTCGCATCTTTTGCTTCGATGGTCACGGCTTGATGCCCATCGGCCACCTTTCTTAGGCGGCTCAGTTCCTTATGAGGAACCCAATCCGTCCGGTGTCGTTTGGTTGGAGCCAGACAATGTGATGATTGCTCGCCTGCACGTTTGCGCATGGATACAGCGGGGACTGCGGACCGCTGAGCGAGGATTTCCTCTGCCTTGAGACCCTTTTTGGCATGTTTTGGAAGCTTCTTTGAGGCACGAGAATCGCCTTGGACGTCAATGGTGAAAAGTTCTGACGATTGCTTTTCTCGTATGACACCACTGTAGTATTGGGTTAATTTGAATAAAGTTGTTGCAATTGGAGACAAAAAATTGTATGTGCATACCCTCTTGTCACTTCTTCATTTAACTCTTCCAAGCCCTTTTCGACCTCTGCCACATCGACGTTTTTCCGCCATGCTTTTTTCCCTTTCCTCGAGGGCTGGGACAACTGCCTGGGAGCGTCGGTCGAGCCGGACGCACGGGATTGAATCAGTGGCATATTGTCTGGCGCTTTCCGAAATGTATTTATACCAGCAAACTGGAAAAGAGAATGTGAATAGTGAGAGTTATCGATATTTCGCGGTTCAGTGGGGTCTATCAAGATGACCCATCGATTTTTTTTATTGGGTTTTTGTTTTGTGGAGCCACACCCAAGTTAGTCCAGTCATAAGGATTGCTCCTCGAACCTGCGCTTAGCCTCCTGGAGATGCGCGCCGGGCGTCGAAGGAAGCAAGTTATTAGCACCCACCTTAGGTAAACTGGGTTGTTACCCAGGGGCGGAGCCTCTCGAGCTGCCCTAAATACACCTCCTGTTCACGACCAAGGAGACAGAACACCGCAGGTTCCGTCCATCTCATACACATTGCTAGCAGCTTCTTTCTACATCCTCGTCGTCGACCTTTGCACCTAGATGCCTAGGTAGGTAGGTTCCGAGTAGGTACGTTGAGTCCTCCATGCCTGACCTGCGTGGTCGTCACTCGCTTCGGAGGGCCGGCCCAGCATGGATGATCTGTCGCTTCGCAAACAAGCACACCGTATTTTCTAACCTGCTCCCACAACAGTTTTGTTACTGGCCTGGGCTACCTTACGGAGTTCCAGCACACCTTCGACTTGCTTCGACTCAATGCGACATAGCCTACGACATTGTTAGAAGACACCGAAGAAGCGATACATCATCATGGCGCAATCAGCAGGCACTTACAACAATCCCCTGAAGAAGTTCAAGTAGGCATAATCGACCATTCTTCATAATGATTCTATTCTGACGATTGCTGTTCATAGGCTGGTCTTCTTGGGGGAGCAAAGCGGTAAGATGATTGTACATGCCGAGTTTCCCATTGTAGCTTCGCTAATCGCTGTTTGTTCAGTGGGGAAAACATCACTCATCACACGCTTCATGTATGATTCGTTCGACAACATGTATCAAGCGACTATTGGCATTGATTTCCTGTCCAAGGTGCGTAAAACCCTGGATTGGGCGGGGTCGTTGCGCGTTTTGCTCACGTAAAAATATAGACCATGTATCTTGAGGATAGAACGGTACGATTACAATTATGGGATACCGCAGGCCAGGAGCGATTTCGAAGTTTGATACCTTCCTACATTCGAGATTCGAGCGTTGCTGTCGTGGTTTACGATGTTTCCAGTATGAGCATGATTTCTTCTCTCTTCCCACGCCGGACTTGCATGATTCCCTGAACTCACAATGGACAGATGCCAAGTCATTCCAGAATACGAAAAAGTGGATTGATGATGTGCGAGCCGAGAGAGGCAATGATGTCATTATTGTCTTAGTTGGCAACAAGACCGATCTAAACGAGAAGCGGGAAGTAACGACACAACAGGGCGAAGACGAAGCCAAGAAGAATAGTTTGATGTTTATGGAAACCAGTGCTAAGCTAGGACACAATGTCAAGAATCTGTTTAAGCGAATAGCGCAGGCACTGCCTGGTATGGAAGGCACTGATGCTGCAGCACAAGCGTCAAGTCAAAGTAAGACCTCAGCTCTCCCTCCCACCTTCGTTGGCCTGATTTATGGATTACTAATGTCTTTTGACCCGCAGTGATTGATGTTAAAACAAATACCGCACAAGCTCCTCAGGAGGGATGCTCATGTTAAAAGGCGAAAGTCTTGTTTCTTCGACAAGTCCAAAGAATTTCTCAGAAGCGTTGTGTTTGGTTTCTTGCGATACTATCCACGCTCATGCAGCGAGGAAGCAAATATGATGATCTCGCGAGTACGAGAATAGTTGTAAAAGGCTTGTATCATACCATATATATATACAAAAGTTACAAGTCGACGGATTCTCGTGCGAAACTTCTCAGCACCTTTCTCTTCCAAGACAAATCAAAGGTTGTTTATTTTGAGGATTCATAATAGTATGATGATAGGACGGCATTGTGCCTGAATTGAAGTGGCGCAGTTGCATTTTGATTAATTCTGCATCACGTGATAATGTCGTCGCTTTTGACGTGGTAACATTCGTAGTTCCAAGTCCGCGAAACGGAATGCTGTCGACTCACATACCTGGGTCCCGCAAGTTGCCATTGACGCACAGATCACGCGAAAAGAGTATGCCATGGTTCCGTCAATTCATGGGTGCAACATGATGCCTAGGTAAAAAGGCTGTGAAGGCGGGAATCACGTGTTACAATACGCAGCGGGTGCCGCGGTGTCAAGTGTGTGTGTGAGAGCTTGTATTATCCCTAGCTAATTTGGTGGGTGGAAACCCAGCTAACCCTGTGGGGATCTACCGATATGACAGGATGTATACGCCAGTTATCAGGGAGCTTTAGCTTGTATGCTGCTCGTCTAACTCGTTTAACTACCTCAAATGGTCCTGCATATTTAGGGCTATATTTTTAGCTAATATTTATAGGAATAGTATACCCTTACTATTTAAGTTAAATAAGTACTTTATTACTTACTTAAAAAAAGCATATAGTGTATTGTTTATTATA
Source organism: Claviceps pusilla (assembly GCA_018360225.1). Taxonomy (NCBI): domain Eukaryota; kingdom Fungi; phylum Ascomycota; class Sordariomycetes; order Hypocreales; family Clavicipitaceae; genus Claviceps; species Claviceps pusilla. The sequence goes on along the minus strand of SRPW01000038.1, from coordinate 3,124 downwards.
GTAATATTTTATTTAAATAGCTACTATAGCTATTAAGTTATAAGCCTATAGTCTTTCCTTTAGGAGATTAAGTAGATTAGGTTCCTTATTTACTAAAATAGAAGCTATGTTATTTAAATAGAAACCTAGGATAAGTTAATTAGGGCTTAAACTAGTTAAGTTATTTAGTGTATTATTAAATTTAAATTATAGTTTAGGGATTGTTTATTCCTATTTTCTAGGGTCCTCTAATTTAGTAATATATAATTTAATTACTAACTTAATCTATTGTATTATTTGCTTAGTTTATCTATTAGTCTATAGATAATACGCTATAAAATATAATAGAGTTATGCTAACTAGTCTCTAGAAATGTAACTATATAGCTACTAAAAATTTTAAATCTTTATTACTTAAAATAACCTTTAGTATTCCCTAATTATTAAAGAATAGCTTATAGTATAGGAGTGTAGCGCATTGCTTTGCTATAATTATCTTCTTATATAATACTATTATTATTTATTTACTAAATTTATTTATAATAACTAATATACTATTGTTTTATATACTTAATTCTAATAAACTTAAAAGGAAGTTAATTAAGATTATATAATATAGCGCTAGTAGTGGTAGGAGTAGTTATAAATTACTATATTACTTATATTATCTTATCTAGAAGACTTAACACACTAGATATATCTATAAATAATTATAAAGACATTAAAGACCTTTATAAATATAAAACTATTACACTTTTTTACTTAGTTTAGTGTATTCTAAATAATTACTATTATATAAAGTAGAGAATAACTCTTTAACTGCTAATTTAGGTATATATAATTAAGGTAGCATTCTAGGTATAGTCTTTTAAAGTAAATTATTATATTATTTAAATAGTAGATTTACTTCTTAATCAATTAGATCTAGTTTATTATTATTTTTAAAAGTTAAAATAATTCTTTTCTAAACTAGATTTATTTTATAGCCTATCTTTATTTATTATTTATATTTTAGTAATATACTAACTAAATTAGCTATAGGTTGTTCTAATGCTGCTAGCATATTTAATAGTGTAGTGGCCTTATATATTACTAGATTATATTTACTAAACATAGCTTGCTTTTCTAGTGTTAATAAATTAACCTAAAGTTTTAGTTAGTTATTTAGCATATCTTTTAGTTAACTTAGTGCTTAATTGTTATAGGTAGGCTTTTATATCTCTAGTTAACTTAAGGCGTCTAGGACTATATATTCTTTACCTACCCTATATAATACTCTTACCTTAAATTAGCTAATATACTTTATTGCTTATATAATTTTCTTATTAACTATATACCTACTAAATGTATTAGCTATATTTACCTACCTAGCTAAATCTACAATTAAGTAATAATCTATAAAATAAATAACTAATAGTTATTATATTAGCTTTATCTACTGCTAAGATTTCTATAGAGTTTAAATATAGCTATAAATTTCTAGTTCTATAGACTAATATCTCTTTTTTATATTAAATAACATTTATAATAAAAATATAATTAGCTAAATTATAGTTTAAGCTAGGTATTTAATAATTATATTACTAATCTTAAGTTTAGGAATATAGTTATTTTTAATATAATAGACTATAACTCCTATTCCTCTACTAAAAGTATTAAAATTAATAAAAAGCTATTTATTTAATAAGTAAATAGCTAGTATATAATAATTTATTAATGCTTTCTTTAATAAATTAAATACATTAACTTCTTTCTTTATTAGGAGCAATACTATAATGCTTTATGCCTATCTATTTCTTACTAGCTTAAAGCCTAGCTTAGATATTAATTATTATAATTAAGCTAGTTAAAGTAAGTTAGTCTTATATTCCTATAATAGTTTAACTAATATAGCATATCTAGGGATATTGTATCTTAGTAATCCTATAAATCCTAATAAGTGCTCTAATACCTAGAGTATTTTAGGGAATTTAAGGTTTAAAATTACTGCTAACTTTTATTTTATTATTACTATACCTAATATATTAACTAACTTTCCTAGAATTACTATAGATAGGTAAGCTATATATATTTTAGCTGCTTTAATAGATAGGTTATTTTTTAATAGCAGTCCCTATACTTAATTATAATTAAGTATATACTAATTAAAACCCCCTATTAAAGGGATTATAATATTATTTATATATAACACTGTAGCTATACTATAGAGTATATTATCCATTTATCGTTAGATATATACATTAAAGCCCTTATAACCTATAATTAGAACCTTAAATATATACTATCTATTATATATAATAATAGTAAATGCCTATTATAAATTTAGATATACTTACTATTAATAGTAGAAACTTATAGTGTCTATTATTATAATATAAGTAGCGTTAGCTATATAGGAAATAATATTCTCTTATATCCTTATTAGATAAGCATCTTTAAGTAAATTAGCATTTAAACTATAAATATTAATAACTATTCTTTCTTTTTAATTTAGTTTCTTATTAGCCTAAATAATAAAAACTAGAAAGGTAAAAGGAATATATTTTATTATTTAACCTACCTTATCTACCTATACTAGCTTATATATTATGTCTTTAACTACTTTTTAGTTAGTAGGTCCTACCTAGTAAACCTTATATTTTTTTAAAAGCATTTTTTCCTAGCCTAGTTTTATTTAAATTTTTATTTACTTTTCTAAAGGGATAATTATAAAACCCTTATCCTTAAATAGGTAAGTATACTTATTAACTAATACTTATACTGCTTAATTCTTATAGTTATTATTAGACTTATATATATTTACCCCTATTAAATATATAATTATTTTTTTATTCTTTATATGTTTTAGAATAATTGTTTTTAAAAGTAGCTACTTAGAAACCATTGCTAGGTCTGCTGCTTTATTAATCTTAAAGCATTTAATTATATATACCTCTACTATTAAATTAATTGATTTTATAAATCCTAAATATTATCTATATTCTACTTAGATGGGTTAAGGAGCTAGGTTCTTAAGAATAATTTATTCTATTTAAGTATTAGCTAAAGCTATATATATATGTTATGCTAGTCGCACGGAAATCAGGGGCGATTAGGTAGAGCGAATATGATCCGAATTCCCTCTTAGATTAAAGGTAGGACTAGTA